>JAMJEX010000011.1:1850000-1852500 GCA_024713705.1 Morchella sp. 2018-W38C | reverse complement strand
GCCGGCGCCTCTACCCGGAGATGCCTCATTAAAATTACAACGCGACAATCAAGATGTCAGCTTTAAAATTTGAGCTTTTGCCGCTTCACTCGCCGTTACTGAGGCAATCCCTGTTGGTTTCTTTTCCTCCGCTTATTGATATGCTTAAGTTCAGCGGGTATCCCTACCTGATCCGAGGTCAAATTGTTTATGGTGGATGCTAGGCCACGAGGGTCCTGAAGAGGACTCCAATTTACGCCCGCAACTGCAACTGTCGTGCCATCGGCATGTGGAGAGAGGTGAGCATTTTACTGCAAGCCTATATATCCCATAACTCCACGGTTGATGGCCTCGGTGCTGTCGCATCTGGAGGCGGGTCTACGTCTATTTAGGACATTGGGAAACGAATTGCCAATCGCTATCCCATTAGGCCAAAACCCCCCAACGATAGTAACAAAACCCGAAGGGGGAGGAGGTTTTTATGACGCTCGAACAGGCATGCCCCCCGGAATACCAGGGGGCGCAATGTGCGTTCAAAGATTCGATGATTCACTGAATTCTGCAATTCACATTACTTATCGCATTTCGCTGCGTTCTTCATCGATGTGGGAACCAAGAGATCCGTTGTTGAAAGTTTTAACTTTTTTGTTTGTTTTATAATTCTGACGGCTGTTTGATTCACAAAGAGTTTTGGTTGTTTCCTCCCCCCGACGAGATGCCGGGGGAAGCAAGAAGGGACAGGTACGCAGAGGGTTTAGATGGGGGCGGCTCCGGGTCCAGCCAGGACGTTCAACAACGTAAAAGCTACTAATCCTGTCGGCCCCTTTGCCTCCCTTTTCTGTGTGGTTCTTGGTAATGATCCTTCCGCAGGTTCACCTACGGAAACCTTGTTACGACTTTTACTTCCTCTAAATGAGCAAGTTTGACCAACTTTCAGGCCAGCGGTGACCGTTTCCGATCTCCACCGGCCCGTCCGAAGGCCTCACTGACCCATTCAATCGGTAGTAGCGACGGGCGGTGTGTACAAAGGGCAGGGACGTAATCAACGCAAGCTGATGACTTACGCTTACTAGGAATTCCTCGTTGAAGAGCAATAATTGCAATGCTCTATCCCCAGCACGACAGAGTTTAACAAGATTACCCTGATGTACCTTGGCCTGTCAGTGTACAGAATACAGTGCCCAGAACATCTAAGGGCATCACAGACCTGTTATTGCCTCAAACTTCCATCGCTTGAGCCGATAGTTAGCGACGCGCAAAAAGCGCGCCGGTTATTTAGGTTCTGCTCGTTATCGCAATTAAGCAGACAAATCACTCCACCAACAAAGAACGGCATGCACCACCACCCACATGATCAAGAAAGAGCTCTCAATCTGTCAATCCTTAATGTGTCTGAGTTTCGTGTTGAGTCAAATTAAGCCGCAGGCTCCACTCCTGGTGGTGCCCTTCACAATTCCTTTAAGTTTCAGCTACCATACTCCCCAGAACCCAAAGACTTTGATTTCTCGTAAGGTGCCGATGGAGCCATCTAGTAAGCATCCACCGATCCCTAGTCGGCATAGTTTATGGTTAAGACTACGACGGTATCTGATCGTCTTCGATCCCCTAACTTTCGTTCACTGATTAATGAAAACATCCTTGGCAAATGCTTTCGCAGTAGTTAGTCTTCAATAAATCCAAGAATTTCACCTCTGACAATTGAATACTGATGCCCCCGACTATCCCTATTAATCATTACGGCGGTCCTAGAAACCAACAAAATAGAACCGCACGTCCTATTCTATTATTCCATGCTAATGTATTCGAGCAAATGCCTGCTTTGAACACTCTAATTTTTTCAAAGTAAAAGTCCTGGTTCCCCGACACACCCAGTGAAGGGCATGCGGCTAGCCAGAAGGAAAGGTCCGGCCGGATCAGTACACTCGGTGAGGAGGACCGACCAGCCAGACCCAAGGTTCAACTACGAGCTTTTTAACTGCAACAACTTTAATATACGCTATTGGAGCTGGAATTACCGCGGCTGCTGGCACCAGACTTGCCCTCCAATTGTTCCTCGTTAAGGGATTTAAATTGTACTCATTCCAATTACAAGACCCAAAAGAGCCCTGTATCAGTATTTATTATGCCGTAATTTATGCCTTGCTGCCTTTTGATGTAGAGCTGCTTTCAGGCTCCTCTCCGGAATAGCACCCTAATTCCCCGTTACCCGTTGAAACCATGGTAGGCCACTATCCTACCATCGAAAGTTGATAGGCAGAAATTTGAATGAACCATCGCCGCACAAGGCCATGCGATTCGTTGTTTATCATGAATCACCGAGCCGAAGGCATTGGTTTTTATCTAATAAATACACCCTTCGTGAAGTCGGGGTTTTTAGCATGTATTAGCTCTAGAATTACCACGGTTATCCAAGTAGTAAGGTACTATCAAATAAACGATAACTGATTTAATGAGCCATTCGCAGTTTCACTGTATATTTTGCTTATACTTAGACATGCATGGCTTAATCTTTGAGACAAGC
>JAMJEX010000010.1:1800000-2043569 GCA_024713705.1 Morchella sp. 2018-W38C | reverse complement strand
AACCCTAACTAACCCTAACTAACCCTAACTAACCCTAACCCTAACTAACCCTAACTAACCCTAACTAACCCTAACTAACCCTAACTAACCCTAACTAACCCTAACTAACCCTAACTAACCCTAACTAACCCTAACTAACTAACCCTAACTAACCCTAACTAACCCTAACTAACCCTAACTAACCCTAACTAACCCTAACTAACCCTAACTAACCCTAACTAACCCTAACTAACCCTAACTAACCCTAACTAACCCTAACTAACCCTAACTAACCCTAACTAACCCTAACTAACCCTAACTAACCCTAACTAACCCTAACTAACCCTAACTAACCCTAATTACCCAATTACCATCGATTGGTGACAAAATAATTGATGAGATACAAAATGAAATACTCCGAAAACCAGAGGACATATTTCAACCTATTGGTTTCTCTCAAAGTAAAAAACGTCTTGGAGATGAAACAAAAGATTTACAACAAAGGCGTAAACGCAGAAACATGGATTCATTGGTACCCTCCACATTTCTAACAGGTAATAATGAGTTGAAGCAACCTGCATCAGCTCCAGATCAACATGAGTTGAGAATTCTGAGAACGGAGATCGTCAATATTCAATCACAGTTGCAACGCTTATTACAAAAAGTTGAAGCGAAAATGAAGTTAACGCGATATCAACTTCAAGAATCCCAAACAGATGGTATGAGAACTGGTAATAAAGAGCTTTCTTCATCCATTATTTAGAACATAATTTTGCAGTAACACAAAACTGAATCAAAAAACAGAGATATTGCACAGATTCGACGAAATTCAAAGTCATCACCAGATTTATCAAAAGATCAAGATCCTCAGACGCCACTTTCAATATCAATCGAAAAGAGACATAAACCACCAGAGATGACTGCACCAACATACGATCATATATACATCAATGGTTTTGTTCGGCCATCATACAGTTCAACAAAAATATTTCTGAAATCAGATGAAAGTTAAGTTGCGAAAGCTGCTCAATTTAAGTTGGATCAACGATGATATCTTGAAATCATAGTTCTATCGCCTTATACTACAAAACTGAAAGAGAAAATACGATTTTCTTCTTTGACAGTACTGAAAGCTTCGATCCTCGTTTCAAAATCTTACAACTCCGATATCAGTGATTGCAGAATTACGATCAAACGAAGAAATCTTTGAGCGAACACGATCAAACGCCTTGCTCAATCTTCAAATGAATCAAGCAATGCAAAGACTGAAAGATATCAACGATTGGATACTAAAACGCGATGGTGAATGAATTCAATAGTCAATTGATTAAATGCAAGAATTCACGCCAAGAATGCTACTCAGAGGTTATCCCCAATATTTTTCTGAAACACGCAAGAAGAAGATATTTTGATGGTGAAGATACTGATTTTCTTTAGAAAATGTACTTAATCAATCTAATCTAGTCTTGAATTCAAGACGCGATGGAATCACGACTGCCACGCCAGAATCGGTTATGTAAATGTTCATTCTTTACAGGACAGAAAGTTTTATCAAATACTTAAGATGCTAGAAAAGCGACTATGATTTTTTATTTCTAGCGAAAGACGCAGATACCAACCATAATAGTAGGATGTCTAATCCGGCAGTAATTGGGACAACAATTTTACCTACATCAAAAATAATGGAAAAAAAGAAGGGCAGAGTTAGCGGCGTATATATTTGTTATTTCCACAATTTTACGAAATAAGACTGAGTGAAGACGAAAGATACTTTCGATAGTATGGGTAGATGGGATTACATCAGAGCTTATTTTCCTCCTACAACAATGAACGCTTCCGATCTTCAGATTCAATTAACAACATTACCTGCAATTGATATATTATTGCGATATTAATGTTCGCTTTGGAGATCAGAAGAATGTTGACCTTCAGATAAAATAAAGGTTATTCAAGATTGGGAAGCGTGTTCTGACTGTACAGAATGCAAGTCGAGGCAAATCCTTACAGCATCGATCACGATTTATTAAACAACACTTGAAGAATCGGAGTCCACACCTATTGCTAAAGTTTCTACCGCAATAGCTGGTATTCACATCGACCATAAATATATTCTTCATTTATCGATCCAAAATAATTCTTGCATTTCATTCGGAGAACAATTACCATCATGTATATCGCTATCGAAACGAACAAGCTTTTGAAGGACGAAAACTCACGACGAAAGAATAGAATGAGAAGGGGTGAGCATTCATCACTGTCGATGCAGGAACAATTTTCCAATTGTTACCATATAATTGATGATATTGTTCGCCCGGCGATGAAACTGTTACCGATAGCAAGCGATGTAGATTTATTGGATATTATCCCGATGAAGAAGCGCTCGTTCAGATTCTGAAGTTGTAGAACTGTTTTGGTTTTATCAGGAAAGACTTTGTCCCGATAAACGATTAGGAATTTGGTCGGTTCCCAACGAATTTGCTTCAACAATTACTCTTTAAACGCTATAACGATCTTCTCCTAAATCGAGACTAATGAGTTCGGATAACGATGCCATCACTGTGATGGAAGACCTGGAAAACAAATATTCAAAGGTTTATGACAAGCAATGTTTGAACTCAATTCCTAATATGACATATATACCATCAGTTGATAATAAACTATTTCAAGACTATCTATTACGCTTAGTAACGGTTGATAAAATAAAGGAATTTGTTAGAAAATTTGGAACAACAAAAGCATGTGGAGAGGACGGGATACATATTTTACAGATTAAGAATTTGTTGGAAACCGATTTCATTAAAGACTTATCATTTCTCTATCGAACTTGTATCGAAACGCTAACTCCCTAACGCTGAACAGTTCTATACTATATCCATTAAAAAACAACTCCAAGCCTTTATACACCATCAAATACGGCGCCTATATCAATACTTGTTATGTTTAGACGCATCTTTGAAAGCTTGATATTACCGATATTTGAAGATCCGATATGGGATTTCAATCGAATGCATTCTTGTAAAGGTGGATTCCGATCCGGGTATTCAACCCAAACTCATGCTTTGGTCGTCAATCATAGTATGGCGTCAGGGGAGCGACCTTTAACGGTATTCTTGGATTTTGAATCTGCTTTTGATAAAGTTTGTAAAGAAATGTTGGTACAAGAGTTGATTGATCACGGAATGCCACAATATCTCATATGCCTCCTCATCACCACTTTCTTTAAGCTCAACGTCCTATCATATAGTAGTTAATCTGCACTCATCAAAGAGTGCCCGTAATATGACTGCCGCAAGGCTCTCCACTATCCCCAGTTATTTCAAAAAATTCATTAATTCACTTGTCACCGAACTGCATGAATCATCCTCGACCAACCACCACTCACCTTCATTTTTATTTTTGCTGATGATGGTGCGTTGTTGAATACTTTCGGTCACGCTACTACAATGTTAGCAATATGTGAGAGATGGGCTAATAATCATTCGATGAAATTCAATGTCTTGAAGTGTGGTATAATCGATCAACGGACGACCAGAAAAATTGCAGTAATCATTTGTGTCTCTATGGAGAACCTCTACCAATCGTCACTACCTATCGTTATTTGGCTTTCCCATCGGGTAGCAATGGAATTGATTTTGAGAGGCATCGGGATAATCTTATCGAAAAAACAATGAGGTTGAAAGGTTTTCTTCAATTCCATTCTGATTCTTGGACACCGCTGCTCGATTGACGAATACGCATAAAAATATATATTACGCCAACAATGGAATACGTCGAAATTTATTTGACCCATATATGAAATCAGAAAGGCAAAGACCTTTTCTAAAACCTTTGGAAAAGGTTTGGGATAGTTGTATGATTTGGGTGGCGGGCGATCGAAACGACCAAAGCTATTTGCCAATTTGTGTGGGGTACTAGGATATCGAAAACGGCTACAACATCTTCGTTGCAGTTTTCAATTACATTTATACCTCATGAACGAAAGCAATCCATTGTCGACAATTATGGAACAGCTACCAAAAAGGCATCAAAGAAAAGTTCTAATAGGCCATTTGAGTAAGTCGATAAATTGTATGAACGGTTCAAAGCGGAGGAGAACGCATTGACATTACCAGTACGATCTTGCAAAATACGCCATGATCTTTCCTTCTTCGGGACAAAACTGCAACTATACGCTACAGGAACTAAAAAACGAAGAAACTATTAGCCATTGCGAACCCCATTCGCAGCGAAGGATTTAGATATGATTGATGTTTTAGGTTAGTATTCGATATTCAAAAACATTATAGTAAATGCTAATAGTTTTTTCAGCAATTGATGATCCTAAAATGCAAAAGGATTTATGGGATTGGCGACGAGGTATTTTTAGCTGGGGTAAAAAATGTGTTTGCGGAATAAGGTTTGATCGGGGGCATGTTCAATGCATGGAAAAGCTTGGTCTATTTGACAGTATTTTAAGTCAATTCTGCCGCCTATATGGAACTTGATAAAGCCTTACTACCATTATCAACAAAATATACGATCATAGATTATTTACTAAATATCAAAGCCAAGACAACCCAAGATATCGATATTGATTAAGTGGAGAAAACGTTATCGATCATTTTCTTCAAGAATTAGCTGTACCTTAGTTTCTATTTTTTACTTATAGTATCACGATTGATTATATTGGTCTCAGATACTAAATTTTACGCTTATGTCATTGTCGGTATATCAATGGTGGAGGTCTGCGCTTTGTTTGGATTTAAAGATTTTGAATTTTTGTGTTCAAGATAGTTAGAATCTGATTGGGGAATACTGATTATGGAACGTAGGTTAAGATCTTTTCGCTTAGCCTCTGAGATACTCTTCCTGTTATTCTTCACGTTGTTTTCTTTATTTGTTTTTCTGTTGCTACTTGTTTTCAACTGTTCAAATCTGTTCTATTCTTACTCCGCTGTACTTGCTGTTGATGGAAAGCATGTACTTTAATTCTTTTTCATCCTCACGAAAGTGGTTAGTTTAGTATATATCAGAGGTTGTCAGATTTGTAGTTAGTCTAGTAACTATCTCCCTAGCTAGAGTCGAATAAACACACTTGATCACTAACCCTAACTAACCCTAACCCTGAGCCTGCTGGTGAGCTGCCTGCCGGCTGAATGCTGCCCGCTGCTCAGAGGTCCAAAATGGTGCAGAGGTGGTGACTGGTAGCTGAAGTATTCGCTGCCCAGGAGGTGTCCAAATGCAGAGTATTCGCTGCCCAGGAGGTGTCCAAATGGTGCTGTATTCGCTGCTTAGGAGGTGTCCAAATGGTGCAGTATTCGCGCCCAACAAATAGTGCAAAATTCGCTTAGGAAGTGTCCAAATCGTTCAGTATTCGGTGCCTGGTAGGTGTCGAAATCGTGCAGTATTTGGTGACTGGTAGGTGCCCATATAGGGCAGGATTCGCTGCCTGGCAGCTGTCGATTTGGTGCCTGCAGCTGCGTCCATATACTGCAGGATTTGGAGCCTGCAGCGGCGTCAGTATACCGTCAATATACTGGGTATTTGACGCCTCCAGCGGCGTCAATATACTGCCCAATTTGACGCCTCCAGCGGCGTCGATATACTGCATGATTTGGAGCCTGCAGCACAGTCAGTAAAGGCGTCAAAATGCAGAGTAGGGTAAATACGTATCTAGTAGTAGGCGTCGATACAGGCAGGAGGTCGATATAGGTAGGTGTAATGGGATTCGGATATTGAAATATGGGCACTACTAAGCAATAGTTCTGTAGCTTTTAAACAAGTAATATTGTAGATCGGACTCCGCTCGCTGATACTGATAGATCTCTTCTCAGCTCGCGGGAATCCGCCTGTCTATCTTTACATGATTGGAACCTATGCCAAGGCCCGTTTCTATCTAGTACCTTCTATCTCGGGTAATCCCTTTGACTCACAAATGCCGGCTATCAGGCTGTACCATACTATCACGTCGGTCACCTTCTCAAAGGAGAACAGCCTGCAGCCGTCAGCAATACTCTCGGAGTATGCCGCCCGATAGTATAGAACCGGTGTGGTCGCACACAGGCGCCCCCACACCACCTGGATACCTTTCTATGCTTGTCCTCGGTTACCCGTACTTCCAAGCATCATAACCCCTCACTCGAATTCCTGTAACAGTAGGAGGTAGGCGTCGATACAGGCAGGAGGTCGATACAGGTACTAGGAGATAGGTGTCGATACAGGCAGGAGGTGAGGTCGGAGGTGAGGTAGGAGATAGGAGGTGAGGTAGGAGGTGAGGTAGGAGGCGAGGTAGGAGGCGAGGCAGCTAAGTGTATATGTGGAGGTGGAGGTGGAGGTGGAGGTGTGGGTGGATCCTCGAGGTGTGGAGGAGTCAAATCTGACGTCATTAGTTGGCTAAGATAGCCAAAGACAGGCTGAATATCACATCCGCGACGCCAAAAGATGAGATATCGCATTTGGGGAGACTAAATAGGCGTCAAAAGACGAGGTGTCACATTTGGGACGAACATTAGGCGCCAAAAGACGACGTGTCATTTTTTGGAGCTCCGGGACGCGCGGGACGACCAAAAGACGAGTATTTGGGTGCAAAAGACGAGGTTTTTGTCGCAAAAGACGAATTGGTACGTCTAGACGTACAATTCGTCTTGGAGAATTTTTTTTTTTGCTGATGTGGTTGTTATGCACGATTTACGCCCATATGCAGACCCAGTCCAGTCCGGAAACGTCATGAAATAAAGAGTAGTAGTGGAAGCGACCCGGAGTATAGGGAGACCGGAGTAGTAAGATTACACCTACTTACATATCAGCGCTTGATATTTTGCTGATGTGTATCCCCATGCCAAACAAAAACTGATACTGGTATAGGTATATTGTCAGCGGGTAAACTTGTAGTGTACGGGTTAGGGTTACGTTTAGGGAAACCCCAGAGGGAATACATTTCACATTCTCGTTGCTTGCGATATACTAAGCTACCCCAAATGGATTGAGAGTCGGATTGAGGGGATAAAGGGTTAGTTAGGGTCATGCCAAATGGTTATAAGGATTCACTATTACACGTTAGAACTTTTGCCTTTTTCTTTATCTCTACTTGTGTTTTCCATCTTATTTTTATTTTCACCTTTATTTTTATAATTAAATCGTAACGCATCCATTTCCCAAAATTGCAACACCTCGCCGTTGCGAGGAGGCCCACTGCGAGTATTGTTGTAGTTCATATATGGGGTGGTCCATAGTGTGTTGTACTATCTGGGTGCAATAATCCATCGTGTAGGTTATAACACATACACTGGTTATTTGGAGCTACAGTGTGCAATCCTTCCCAACGAAATCTTCGACTTTAATAAGTACCCAGTGCTGTGTTCCACGACTATGGTGGGAGATACTGAGAGCAGCTTTCGACACAATGCCACAGAGTAGTAGTATGGGTTTGCAATTGCGGTTTATAAGGATAGAAAGAATGGATTAAAAAAACCCTCTCGAGTCTCAACCTGATATATGAAAATACAAATTCCACCCCCCGCCTGAACCCCACCGAACCACCACCACGGAGCCCCCATCGAACCCGCTCCGCACTCCCCCTTACGCCGCCAGCGGCCTATATAGTCCGCCGGGAAGCCGACGCATCAGAATGTTCTCCATCCCGATCACCGCCTGAACCCTCACTAACTTGACCCGCCAAACACAAGCCCCACCGCAGACGCCAACACCAGGGCCATCACGGAAATGACCCAAAAGCCCCCAATGACTTCCCACTGCTTCCCCAGCGGCATCGCCAACCCCGCCGCCAAATCAAACAAGTAATCAGTCAAGCGATACACTCCGTCCAACCAGCTCTCCACACCCCCCGTCTCTACTGCCGGCTCCACCACCGGCGCCGGCGGCACCTCCTCACTCACCGTACTCACCGTCATACACGGCGCCCTCTCCTCCTCCTCCCTCGTCCTCGTCCTCGCATTACTCAACACCTGCCTCACTAGCACCGACACCGGCGCATCCTGCATCCACACCGCCCCCGACCCGGGCTCCACCCCCGCCTCCGCCAGCGCCCTAACAGTTCCCAAGTACCCGCCGCGCATCGCCCAATCCAGTGCGTTCCGTCCCCCCACATCGACGAGCCCCCCCACCGCACCCTGCCCGAGCAGATATTCAACAATCAACGAATGTCCCCCTTCCGCCGCGCATGCAACCACGCTCTGCCCGGTCGCGGACAGGCCGTGGACGTCCGCACCCGCGCCCACCAGCAACCTTACCACATAGCTGTTGTCTGCGGCAGCGGCATAATGCAGCGCCGACTGGCCGTACTCGCCTCCCCGCGCCTCGACATCTACATTACCGCGGTCGAGCAGCGCCGTCACGACATTGTAGTGGTTGCGCTCGGCCGCCCACGAGAGTGGCGTCCGACCATACGCATCGGTGGGATCTCTGGCGGCGCCATCGGTTAGCAGGCGGCGTGCCAGGGAGGGCAGCCCGAAACACGCCGCGGCATGGAGCGCGGTGGACAGCGCTGTGCTACGCGGCCTCGGCGGCCGGCCATCAACGGCGTGGCGGACGGCGGCGCTGAGCTCCGTTGGGTGCTGCGCGAAGGCTGATATCACGAGGGTGTGCAGATCACTGGAGGGACTTATGTAGAGTATCAGCAGCGGCCAGCTCTCTGTGGCCTTGGTGTACAGCGGCGCAACGGGATCTGTGGGGAGCGGCGGGCGGAGGGACATCAGCGCCAGGTAGGCCCGCAAGCGCTCTCGTGTGGCGTCCGCGAGCAGTGCTGGCTCGTGGTCTGAGAGGAATTCGCGGAACGTGCGGTGCAGTAGTCGACAGACGCCCGTGGGATCCTCGACGGCCACGAGGCCCAGTGTGGCCGCCGAGATCGTCTCCGCAGTCTGCTGCGCCCCGGGCAGTGACTCGCCGGCGGCAACGGCCAGCAGCGCGCACAGCTCATCCAGCCTCAGCGGATGTGTTTCGAGCGTGACGAGCCGTATAACCCGCAGTCCGAGGTCCGCTGTGTCGGAGTCGCGCAGGTGGCGCATCGTGGTGGCGAAGTAATCGGTGATGCTGCCGGGCATGTCTGCTAGGCGGTCATTCAGCACCCCCGCCGACTCTGCGCGGAGGACGTAGGCCGCCAGACAGACGGCAAGGAGAATCCTATCACCATCATCATCATGATCATCAGCCACCGCACGCCGCCTGTCAAGCTCAGGTAACTGTACTCACCCCCCCCGCGCGGTCTCCATGATGAGATCCACAACCTCCGGCACCTCGCATGGCACCAAGCCCCGCGCCGCCGCCCTCACAACGCGGCGCACATCCGCCTCCACTCCCACCCCCTCTACGGTCAGCACCTCCGTGTCTGCGTCCTGGCGGAGATCGACGGTGCTGGGCCGGCTGCTGACAAAGATCTGCACACCGGGCAGCGCCCACAACGCGGACAGAACGCCGGCGCGTTCTGTGGCCTTGCAGGCGTCGAGGGCGTCGACGAGGATGTAGGTGTGGTTGTTGGCGGCGGCGACGGCGGCAATGGCGGTTGTCAGATCGTCGGTGGTCAGACGTCGGCCCTTCTTCGTTGCGGAGTTTGTGTACAGGGCTGTGAATGCGGCGGGGAGGACAGGGTGCGTGGGAAGCAGCTGCGAGAGAATGTGGCGTAGGATCGTGGCCGGGTCGTGGGCAGGCGGGAAGGTGGGCGTGAAATAGATGTGCGCCACGCCGGTGTTTGCGGGCCCAGTGGTGGAAAGGTGCGTTGTGAGGCGGGAGCTAGCGGACGGGGAGTTAGTGGAGGCGGGGAGGCTGTGAGGCGGGGAGGCGGTGAGGCGGGGAGGGCTTACGTGAGGAACGTTTTACCCACGCCCGCTATCCGTCAGAGTTAGCCCTCCGCCAACACCGTCCATGTAGAGCAGGAGAGAGAGCCTACGGTCCCCAACACACAGCAAATAGCGAACCTTCCCGCTCACCCATGCGCGCACTTCCGCGCACTTTAGGAACCACGCCCCTGTGTTCCTCCGTAGGCGGAAGCATACTTCGCTGTGTCGCTCGTCGGGCGGCGTCCCGTCGAGTAGCCATCTACGCATCTCTTCGCGCTCCTTCTCTGGGCCGCTGTCAGTCTGTAATTGCCATGCCCGCGGAGGAAGGTAACTTATCACCTACCCGCTGCTGCTTCGTCGACCTTGTCCACCTCTACCCTGCCATCAGCAGCAGCACCGCTGCCAGTACTACTCTACTGCCTGTCAGCCCCGCCTCCCCACGATAATAACCCCCGCCGCTCAGGCACCAAGAGACATGAGGAGACAAGAAGAAGAAAACACAAACCCTACCTGTGCCGCACCGCTTACTGTCTTGCGGGTACAGATGTCATCCTTCTTGATAGGCCACCCCTCGATCTGCGCGCTGCTCTTCCGCAGCGCCGCGGTCATATCGCGGACAATCTCCTTCTCCTTCTCCTTCTCCTTCTCTGTCTTTGGTGTGGTGGTGGGTGGCAGGCTACGGTCCAGCGTGCCTAGCAGCTCGAGGAGATAGCCGTACAGCTCTGAAGTATTCTCGGGGACTGTGTCTTTGGCTGTCAGTGCCATCTTCTGTCATCCCCCTCCACCGAGCGACTGGGAGATCAAGACATACTTCTCTTCTCCATGTCCTGCACCTTACGCAACACGACCCGCACCGCCTTCAGCCCTTGGATTAGTTCATCCACCTCCTGCGTGGCGGTGCGCAGTAAGAGGCCGATGAGGTGCGTGTTGGTGAGCTCCTGCACCCTGGGGAGGATTCTGCGTGGTGAGTCGGGGGGCGGCGAGTTTAGTTTTTCGGCATTCATTTTGATCGCCTGGGGGGGGGGGGATGGCTAGGTTCGGGTTATGCTAGTAATCGATGGTGAGGACGGGTTGAAAGAATGATAGGAGCTGAGGGTGAATGGTGGGCCTAAACACATATGTACCTCCGCAGCTTGTTGGGTTGCGAATCGGGCGGAGGCTGCAATGCATGCACACGGGAGGCAGGCAGCAGTGGCACGACGGGAGCATCGATCCCCACACAACGAGCATGTCTCGATTGCTTGCTAGGGTGGACAATCAAAGTCTTCGAGGCAGGACGTTCAACCAACGTCGGTGGTGATGTTGAGGTGTCCACTGGACAGAAGCCTGGGCCCTCCCTGTTTCTCGGGGAAAGGAAATATATCAACGGTGGATATTCAGACTACAGAGTTGGAGGGATTTGATTGGTTGGCGTTTGCAGCTCCATCTCCGCTTATCGTCAAAAGGCTCTAGCTCTAGCTCTAGCTCTGGCTCTAGCTAATGCCCGGTGAACGACAGTACATGATGATTACTAGGAGGGGGCGGGGGGCACCTCACGACCGCGAGGTCCCCTCCCCTCCCACCTACGTGTAGCAGTTGACTACCTTTAGCAGTTACTTAATTTTGTCCATCTTATGGCCCGCTCTCATGGCCACATCCCCTCCATGTCGACCTGCTCCAGTAGTGATCTACAGTGGTTCCTGGCGCAATGGCGAACCTGGTTGTATGGTGAATGGGCCAATACATGCCAGACAAACGCCTTTAGCCATAAATCAACCCATAAAGTCGCCATTCGCCATCGAGCCGGTTTGTTATTGTCCCGCGGGGTGACTGTTGTTCTTTCTGTGAATTATGAGGCAATGCCAGCTCCAATCTGCCAGCTTCAATGTTAGCCCCAATGCCAATTGTTTATATGAAGAACTTCAATGTCACTTCGAGTTAATTTCAGCTTCAGTTGATGCCACCTTCAATACTGCCATCCTATTGCTTCCACCCGCTGCCCTCCACTCCCCCCTCCCCGCTATCCCTACTCCCCCCTCTCCGCCGCTTAACCACCTTGATCCACTTGACCTCCCCCTCAACTCTCCCTATATTTCAATGGCAAGATAGAACCTATGACATCGAGACTGAGCTAAGCGCTTCTATCATGGGCCTCCGGTTTACCGATTCAACTCTGCGCTGAAATGTCCGACGAGTGGGTTACACATCAAGCTGGCAGACATTCGAAATATTGAAAGTGTCCATTAGATGGGATACCCATTTGATGGATGTCGGGTGAATGGGTAGAATCCTCGAATAGGACAGAACAAATGTGAAGAAGCCTGGGTTTTTAGCGATTCGGTTCGCCCAGGAACAGCTCTGGGTGAACCGTTGTCTCAGGAATATGTTTATTATACCGGAACAGCACTCACCTAACCGCAGACAGAATGACCAAGATGTCCTGTCCATTTAAAACTCATACTCTCCTCGGTTCAAACTTCCAAAGGAAACTGGATAAATCATGATAAACCTGTCGGGCGCGGTTTGTTGTAGGGGGCGGCACTGGGCGGTTGTTGAACAAGTCCACAATGAAGGCAGGTTCTCAAAGTCATCTACAGCCATCGAGCTGCAAATCTTAACTACGAAATTTGCAGAGGAGCTATGAGAAGAGCTTGGGTAGACATTCAATTCTGCATGGGTATCGTTGAACGTGATCAATGTAGTTCTTCGAATGAATGGATATCAATTATCTGCAATAGCCGGTCATTCCTGGATGAACTCGTTCGTTGGGGAACATTCCTGAATGAATTGTAATCCTTAATGAACCAGAACATCCCTCATCATCAAGCAGCCTCCTATTCCTCGCCAGCCCCACCAATGTCTCCTGTGTAGTACTTGGAGGGTAAGCACCATCCCATGAAGCCTGATAGCAGTAAAAACATAGGTACGCATGTATGTACACCTTGATGAATAAGCATGGTAATATTAAAGCTTGCGCTAGCCGTAGCGAGTGGCGCAGGGAGGCCTCGAAACAGACATTTACTGATCACCTTCCTGGTGTGAGAGGCCTCTGAATCTTAATCACAGGGCATATATGATCAATCGCTTCATCCTTGTGGTGACGCACTAACACCAAACGGGTCTTGAAATGAATTATTTTACTGACGTTCTAAGACGCCCCCTAGTGAAGAATCATTCGAGAGATACCCCAGGGTGATTTTGGTTGGAGGTAACGGATCGATTCACAGGTAGCATGTGCTTTTAGTAGATATATATAGTGGGTTTACCTCAAGGAACACCCCCGTAACGTGCCAATGTTCATCTTTCACAAGACATCCGATAACTAGTGCAACTTCAATTCTTTCTATCTGTTTCTTATTCTTCGCTGTCTCCAGCTTTACCTCGAGTCTCTGGCTATCTCTGCCTTTAGCTTCTCTATCTCCACCTTTGTCTTCGATATAATCGTCCTGAACATCTCCGCTTCCGCCTCGACTTTTCCCATCTCAGCTCTAATCTTCTCTCTCTCAGCCGCTCGTAGATCTTCATGGTCGTCTATCGCTCCCGTTGGTACACCCTGGCTCACGTTCTGGGTGTTCAATGCATCCGCATGGGCATCCGGCGCCAATTTAAACACTGCCTCAGCCGTCAACTCCAAAATATGCAAGGCCACCCTAGTTTGATCGCTCGACATGAGGTCTTGTTGCGCGGGGGTCAAGATGTGCATTAGGCTGATGATAGTGCTCTGTAGCACCCTGAGGCTTTCCTTGGACGTATCTCGAAGGGCTTCTGACATGGGAGTAGTGACCTTATCCTGGCAACCCACCCATTAG
Source organism: Morchella sp. 2018-W38C (assembly GCA_024713705.1). Lineage (NCBI taxonomy): Eukaryota > Fungi > Ascomycota > Pezizomycetes > Pezizales > Morchellaceae > Morchella > Morchella sp. 2018-W38C. The sequence goes on along the minus strand of JAMJEX010000010.1, from coordinate 2,030,032 downwards.
AACAGTTGCGGCAATGGAAGATGAATCATTGAAAGACTTACTGTCTCGATTGTTTGGTTAATTGGTGCTTGAGGTAGAATAAAATACATGCTCCGGAAAGTGAGTGTAGGAAGGTTAAGCAGCTTCTTATAGAGGATGTCCCATAAGAAGAATTTGGGAATTTGGGGACTTTGGAACAGATCTGACGATCTCAGGGTGTGGTTACACAGCCACAGTTGGAGGCCTAACTTGGATAGCGATTTTAAGCCACCACAACAAAAAGAAAAACCTAGCAACGCACTCAGACATGATAATGAGTTTCTGCATTTTTTCAGGTCATGGATTTGTGGTTTTTAGCCTGAAGAAGGACAATTTGTAACAAGAGACAGCAACAAAAGGAGAAGCGATACTAGTAGCGATTCATATTAGTTCTTACCCTAACTATCATGCCTAGCTTCTATATGACTATCCCTATAGGACAAAGTACTGTATATTTCATCCCGGGGGCAGGATACTGTTTGTATTTCCGAAGTAGGATATGATATCCTGCGGTAGAGGGATGACCAATCCTCTCAGGTAGGATATGATATCCTAACTATTGGGTACTACCCTTTCATTTGCTGGATGAGATATTCTTTATCACCGTGATATGATAAGATATCCCCAGTTAAGGGGAGATACTTTATGGGGGTGAGAGTTTTCTGACTGGTAGAGGATAGTTTACACTTCGTAGGGGATATCATCATACGCTTATGTTGAAAAAGATCTATAGGTGAGGGGAATCGAACTTACACATTGACAATTAGATGTAGTAGATGCTACCAACTATACTATTAGTTCAGATACAAACCTAGTACAAATTACCACTATCAACCTCACGTTTAAAAATTCGACCAAAATAAAGATCGAATTTGTCTAAGTTTAAATTGCTAGGGATGCGAAATACTACCAACAGGAAAATACTTTATTCTATGTGAAAGTCCGTATCCTTTTGAGAGGATGTTGGGTTGTATCCACAGGAAAGGAAATATATCTACGGGAAAAAATAAGCTATCCCCGAATACAGTATCCTATGGTAAAAATATGTATCCCCTCCAAAAGATGAGCTGAGAGATATATTCTTTGATAAGGATAATTTATCCAAATAAGAGCGAAATCTCCTATTTTAAGTACTTGATGTTTGGGGATCCCAAAACGCGCAAATGTCTCAAACTTATCCTCCAAATCCCTAATAAAGTTTGTACCCTAGGGCTATAAATTCGCTCTACATTCTGTTAGCCAGTCTGGTTGTTCCGGATACATAATAGAAATATAGGCCAACCAGCAATTTTGAAAAATGCGATTCGCCGCCCAGCAAAAAATACCTGTAACAAGCATTTTTGACTAGTGCCACTTGAGGTTGAAGGGCCCAAGATCGCCGGCCCCAAGTCAAGCTCAATAGCGGGCGCCACAACCACGAACTCAACCACGACCTCAACTATGAACTCATCAACAGTCAGTCCCAATTCTCCGGTAAAGAGGTCTTTGCGAGTGATGAAGAAAAACAAATCTATTCATAATACTATGACTACCTTGCCATCAGTTTCCAGCCTGCCGCTAGCAGTTCAAGATTAAGAGAGGGGTCAGCAATCTCAACTTGATCAGAATGACAGTTTTCAATGGCCAACAAGAACTGCACCTTATAGAACACCTTCAGTAGCGGGCCCCTCATGTTCTGGCCACGGGTACAGCTCTTATTCAGTAGCAAGTTCCACTTCCGCTGTTCTCAACTAAGATCTTAAACCTAAACTCCGGTCATTATAGAAGAACTATAGATAATGCGGTGCCCACAGGGGCTTCACAAGCGAGTACCGTTCCTAAGACGCCATTAGGAGTGCGCGACAAACATGCTTGTTCCTTCACCATTAGATCAATCATAGCACAACTCAACAGCGGAAGAATGCATTGACTCTATACATACAGTATATAAGAATAAGTCTTATCGGGCAACGCATAAGCAGAAAAGTGCTTCTTGGTCTACAATAGCAGATATCCGACATAGACGAGCGATGTTCATAGGAAAGGATGGTGACTATATGAGGAAACAGGTACTTTATTTGATTGCTATGCACCACAATTCCGATAAAAGATTTAAATATACATTGAGCGACTCGCAGCTAATCAGTTTAGCTGGAACTCCCGAGCATATTAGCTACAAATGGAATCAGATGGATACGGAGAGGAAGTCAAAGGCAGGTGCGAAGCGTAAGGCTGATATGAGGCGAGAGTTTGAAGGCTCAACAACGATAACAGCAGCCGTTCCGACTCTCCATATGGTGGGTAACGTCTGCATGGAAATGATGCAGAATAAGGTACAGATGCACTTATCTCGGAGTGGGGACAAAAATCCGAATAATTCATAAATGATATAGAAGGTACCACTGGCAGTGGAGGTGCAAGTCCTGGAACCGTGGCATAACTGCAGGCCTGTAGTGCATCCGTATGTTACCAGAGTCGTGTTGCAGCAACCAAAGTAATGGTATCTAACGGGGCGGGGTACAGGAGTAGGAACCGAGCTGAGAATCGACTCGGGATACGTTTCAGGGACTGAGACTTGGAGACCGGGCTGAGTACCGATTGGAAAATATATTAATATTAATAGATATAAAGAAGACATTGCAGAAAGGAGGAAGTAAGAGAAATACAGAGAGTAAGGACAAAGCCCCGGATATAAACCTCAAAGAGAAGCCCAATGACTGACCCTTGTACCCACACCTAAAGAAATAGCAGACGAACAATCTACCCGTTCTCGGTGGTGTGGGTTTCGGGTTAAGGATAGCCTTTAGGCCTAAAATAGTCAAATCTCGCAAAATCGTAAAAGCAATGTCATACGGGAGGTATCCGATGGCACTGCCTCTGTTAAAAGATCCCGTACGGGGAGATTCCCAAGGCACTACCTCTGCTAAAGGTGGCGTACGGGACTTAAAATGTCGCGCACAGGGACACTTCCAGGGCACCGCCTCTAAATGCGGCGTATGGTTGAGACTGTCAGAGCTTTGCTCTGCCAATGGCGCTGTACATTGATTGGCTCAGGGTGGCACCTGTTCCAGAGGCCCCATACAGTAGAAACTGACAGCGACATTACTGCTAATGGTGGCGTGCGGAGGAGACTGAAAATGATGGCTTTACCCAAGGCGGCATACCACAGATAGGGTCAAGCAATTGGCTTGTCGGTCACCCCGTACGAGAGGCAGGACGTCTAGTATTGACTTTGCTAGTTTTACCGTACGAGCGGAATGCAGAGAGAATGGAGATTGTCAATCTTGCCGTACGGCAGGTAGGAGTTTTGGCATTGACTCCGATTGGAACAAACACTACCAACAGAGACTCTCATACAGATTGAAATTCTCCGGATTGAGGAAGCGTATACTATCCAAATTGCAGGCCCAGAAAGCTGGCGGGTCAAAGGGAATCAAATCGAGGCAGACAGGTACAATGAACGGCAAATTTACAACTCACATGACGTTGAGATGATGGACCTGGTTCCGCCACTATTCAGGAGACACACCGGTATGAACAGAGACCTAGGACGGGGAATAAACGATCAAAGCGGTGAAGAGAGATAAAAAATGTATTATTGATGTGGAAGATTTAAGACGGAAAGACAAAGATGAGATAATAAAGTACTAGGGTGTAGCGAAAAGTGATCAGAATCTGATAAGAGAAATACACGTATTCACCGCAGCATTTACTTATCAGATTCTGATCACTTACCCTCAACACCCGGTACAACGGAAAATACTTTGCCGGATTTATAGGGTTAAGAGAGAGAGAGAAGATACAAAGTGTAGTAGAGAATGTGTGATGGGACAGGCTGCTTGTGTAATCCCTTCTCTCCTCTTCTTAGTTGGGTAGCGGCGGTGGATGAGTGCTAGCTTGCTGAATGCCCTTCATTGGGTGTGGCCAGAGGTTAGCAGGGTAGTTCTGGGATTACAATATTACCATAACCCAAAGGTTGCATGGAATTAATGAAGGGGAAGGGGAAGAAACATCCCCTCTGCTCCCTTCCAATGCCCACACGCCAGATATGGACACTACCTCCGGCCCGCAAAGACCAATCGAGAGAATCAAGCCGGCTATATAAACTGACCCCGTCCATCCGTGGCTGGCCGGTCTCTGCGCCACCCCACGTTATATTTGCGGGGGACCGACAGAAACAGATGCAGCTCTTTCGAGCTGGAGTTCACATCAAGAATCTGGAGGAACCGAGTGATACAGCATGACGCACCGCCGTCTCTTAGAACCCCCGAGGTGTCGTGACTGGCGATTCTTACCCTGCCTCATTTTTCTACAGGCGCTGACACGGCATACGCGCAAAATCTCTATGGCTAGCCAGTAGATGGACGATTTTCACGACGAGACAAGACTAGTGAAGCTTCAACCTCACTCTTAATTAGCGAAATACTTGTGTTTGTCTACGAACAGGGTGTGCATGTTGCAAATTTTGACTCCCAGCTTTGCGCACCGCCCCTCAATTCACCCAGTATCTATCTTGGCCTCAATTCAGAATTCTCCGCAAAGCTAGTGCCATGTCGCCGACCCTGGCAGCCGGTCACAGAAGCAGAAGGCGTAGTAATGTGCTGCCTTTTATAATTACCTCTCCACCGGTTTTATGTACCATGCTAATGTAATGGCCAGGGCAGGTCCAGAGCTATCAATCATTTCCTCCCCTTTCCACCACCACCAAGGCCGCCCACCCGCTGATCCACCACAACCCCACCCAGTACCACCCCCACAACCCACAACCCAGAAGACCCCCCCCCCTCCCCCCACCACTCCCTACCCCGCCCCACTACCGCGAACAAAAGAAACCGGCAGCCGAGAATACAGACACAAAACACGCCAAGAAGAACTCCGCCGTGATGCACGCCGGGAGCAATCCACAGCTAATCATTATCTACCCCCCTCCTAGTTAACAAGACTGTGCTGCAAAGATAGGATAGGAACGGGGGGAGGAGGGAGAATATACCAGCACCGCCATGACGGGTAGTAATGAGATTGTGAACACGACGATGTTGTTCTCTGCCGCCACCACCTGCTGCTCCACCACCGGCGCCCATTCCGCTTGCACCTGCACACGCATCAGCACCCCGCGACCCCCACATACCCAAAGACCCACTCACCGCCGCCGCCGCTGCCGAGGCCGCCGCCCGCTCCCGCTCCCGCTCCAAACGCGCAATCAAGGCGCCCACCCTCCTCTCCAGCGCCCCAAACTCGAACCCTACCCTGCACGCCCACCGCTCCTCCCACTCCGCCGGCAGTTGCTCCCCCGTCAGGGCCGCAATACCCTCCATCGCCCCCTTCGTCCGCTCCACATAACCTCTCCACCGCCGCAGTGCCATCACTACGTCCATCTCTCCCCCCGGCTCCACGCGCACCGCGGCACCCTAAGCCTGTGTCAGCCCCCCACTCCACCTCTCCCCCTTTCACATTAGTAGGAAAAGTGGGGCCATACCTTCCGCGCCACCACGCGCTCACCCTCATCCACCACGGCGTCCCAGTGCTGCCGCACGGCGACAAGACAGTCCAGCACCCACTCCGCCAGCCGCAGCTCGTCGCCGTCATGGTCGGCGGACCGCGGCACAGGTGCCCCAATGTGCAGCAGCTGCCAAGGCGAGTCGTTGGTGATGCGCGCGCCGGGACGGCGACCCAGCGCGGCCAGGGAGAGGGTGAACTTGTGCTCTTGAATGTGGGCTGCGGGTGTGATGGTGCAGTACGTTATGAGTTGCCAGAAGGCCTGGCGGGGTGTCAGCCGGGGCCGCGGTGGGGAAGGGGAGAGGGGAAAGGCAGCGGGGGGTGGGGGGGGTACTAGATGTGGTGTGTACGCCATGGCGGGGGTGCGGAAGAAGCGTCTGCCGCTGATGTGGTGCCGCAGCACCCAGGCGGTGATATCGAATGTGTCGCTGCGGTCGTCGCGCACGGCACTCATGAGCACGGTGGTCACGGCGCTAGGCGTCAGCTCGTTGATTGCAATCTCGCGGCCACGGTACAGGCCTTGTACTCTCTGCCGCCGTGGTCAGCGTTCCGCCCGCTGGCCGTACTGTGTGGTAGTAAATATAAATAAAGGGCGGGAGTGAGGGAGGGAGGGGCATACCGGCGTCTTGAGGGACTCGGCGAGGCCCTCGCAGCGCTCCACGCTGTCCAGCCAGCTGTAGTCGCGCACGCGGAAGGCGACACCCTGCCCGTCCGTGCGCGTGAACGTGAAGAGGGAGAGGTCGCGCAGGGTACGGGAGGCGATGGAGGCGACGGCCTGCGGGAGGGGGTCGGGGTCGTCGGGGAAGGGGATGGCGCCGCCGGGGGGCATGTGCGCGGGCGATGAGAACGTGTCGGAGAGGCGTGTGCGGAGGGGGATTGGGCCCCATGGCCAGGGGAGGGTGTCTGGGGGTTAGTATTGCGGGGAGAAGTGGTGGGGGGAGGGAGATACCTGGGGCGGTGTCGGGGGAACTGTTCATGCCGGGTCTATGATATATGGGGAGAGGAGCTGCTTGGTGGAGAATGGACGATCGAGTGCACGCAAGTATATATATATATATATATATATTACACTGTACAAGTAGAAGGCGCGATCCAGGTCGTCCAGTGCAGCGCTGACGGAGAGCAGTCCTTCGCTGAGTATTCAGGCCGCAGATCATTTGTGGCTCACCCAGCAGCGATGCCTGCGCCTATCGTGGCTTATCGGGCCGGCGTGCATGCATACGCGATCGACATGCATATAAATCAGAGCTGATGCCAGTGGAGAGAAGAATAAATCCCAGTGGGGAGCTACATGGAGTGAGTTTATATATCAGAGCTTTCGGCACAACGAGATATGTACAAGACGCCCCAAAGACTTGAGTGTGTAAATATATACTGCTGCAAAGCCACCGCAAGCCGTTAACTTTGCGATTTCTTCGGCCAATCCTCAACTCAAGCTCGGCTGAGGCCCACAATCCAAAACTGCCATCCAAAGAGTTGTCTGTTTGCAGTAAGCAAGTTAGAGGCAGTGGCTAGTTTGGGAAGAAGAGTCTGTTCGCCAAAAGGGAATTCACCTTTATCCCAACAACAATCTGCTAGTATTGACTACCGTCAACTTTGGGGCAACGACGAACCTGGGACAACGACGAAAACACGGATTTCAGCCAGACAAGTGATTGCATATCAGCCTGAGCGCCACTGTCTCGACTGGCAAAGTTTCTTGTTCGTCGTGCAGCCAGTTTCATTGTTGCCCCGAAAAGGACTGTACTTTACCTTGAAAAGATTCCTAACCCTATTTCAACTCGTCGGCCACACTAAAGGTTTGCAATTATTCAAGGAATTCTACGGTCGAGCTGTCCTGTCAAGCCAAGCAACACCACTTAAATATAAAGACTGAAATTCAACACTATGTAATTACCGGGCGCCGGGATTGCCATAGTGATCTGTCACCACTCAGGCCCCTGATATCTACCACTAGATCAGACGGCGATATGCAGCAGTAGCGCAAGGAGAGGTACTTAGAGTTCAAGATGCACCTGGTTTTCTAATATTAAATGAATCTAATTCTCCTGGAAATTCCCTAGTGCACCAAAAGCTTCGTATAAGTTATCCCTGTCATCGGGATACGGTTTTGGGCCTATTTTATACCCGTGGTGGGGTATGGTGCCCTGCTGTAGGGGAATGGCCAATGCTGTCAGGTAGGATGTGATATCTTAATTATTTGGTGCTACCCATTGATTTTGCTGGACAGGTTATCTTTTTGCACCGGAATATGATAAGCTATCCCTAGTTAAGGAGAGATAGATATTTCATCCAGGGCGGTATGTTCTAACTAATAGGGGATATCGTACCCTTCGTAGGGATAACATAATAAACATGGGTTTAAAAGAATATGTAGGTCAGTGAAATTGAACTTACACCTTGGTACTGGATGCAAACCTGGTAAAAACTGTTACTATCAACCTCAGGTTTAAAAGCTCGACAGCCAAAATTAAATATCCAAGTCCGAAATAGCTCGGGAACCAGAATCAGATTAGTGATGGGCACGAGCCGGCTCGAGACGGGCCTGGCCTAGAGCTCGAGCTGTTTGAGCCTTGGAGTTGGGCTCGAACCTAGGCTCGAGCTCCGACAATCCTATCTAAAGATATACCCCACAGTACGTCGGTATATAAAAATGGTTCTACTAGGATGAAAATGAAGGACATATTTTTATATGTCACCCAGCTATAGTCTGCTACTACAATTAGTAATGCTTAACCAGGCCCGAGCCTAGGCTCGAGCTTTTCTGGATATGGGCTCGAGCTGGAGCTCGTCGGTAACAGAGCTCGAGTTGTTCGAGCCTAAAGCACGAGCTTAAATCTCGAGCCCGCTCGGCTCGTGCCCATCACTACTCAGAATGCGAAATACTACCAGCAGGAGAAGACCTTATTCCATGTAAAACTTATGAGAGGATACTTGTATTGGATTCTATTCACAGGAAAGGATATATATCCTTGGGAAAAGATATCCTATCCTCAAAGACTGTATCTTTAGGTAAAAATCTGAGACATATATCCCTTGTCGGGGTTAATTTATGTAAATTTCTTGCTTCGGCTATGATTGGCCCCGTGATATCCCGGTATAGTGTATAGCCTATCCCAAAATGCCCGAATGTCTCAATCTTATCCTCCCACAAAATAACGTATATTGATCGCTAAGAAAGTTGGTACGCTAGAGTCGAAACACCTAGGGTAGGCCACTCGTGAAATATGTCCGGGCCAAATACCAACTACATAAAGCAGATGACGATGATGAATGAGCAAAGACATAAATGAAAGGTTCTAAGCCACTAAGGCTGCTCAAGTACCCCAGTTGACTCGGCTGGTTTACTACAACAGTGCCGAAAACCGGTAGCCAGGTGGGGCAGTGTGAGAGTAGCTAACAGATTTCACCTCCCGCCCACCGAGCGCAGACATAGTGTATAACTCCTGGACTGGATTGGATTTAGTTATGCAAAAAAATATTCGATACTGAATACATCCACCATCCCCGGCAGTCAAGGAGGTGATCATCAGCTATCACTCGGGAATCGAGTGATCGGCAGTGACCAGGGAGGAACATCGCCCTTGCTATTCTCCGTGACTGCAATACATATAGTCTTTTACACTACAATTTTATTCATATATCACTAAGAAAAACAAATTTGATTACTATCACAGGAGACAAAAATGACCAAGTGAGTAAGATTAGGTTTCAACAACTAGATCTTGTATTGCCGTAGACTGCAGTCTGTATGCAATTAATGAGCTAAGCTAAAAAGAAAAAAGAAAAAAAAAATTGATCGTTCAGACAAGTTAGAAAATATAACCTATTGTTTTATCCACATCCTTATCTCTGCAACATATTTCACTCCTCGCCTCTTTTTCCTTCAAAGAGTAAGTATCTTACCGTCGAAACCATACAATTTTGAGCATTATATATTGCTTATTTGAAGCATTTTCCCATGTTTTTGTCTCATTCTTGTTTAATCATATCGTGAGACTAGGTTTTGGAAAATCCATAGTGCTAGATATTGATTACTAATATCAATGAGTCCAATCCTGAAATAAAGAATTTTTGACAATCAAGCTTTGGAAAGCCTGATTCAGGAATCAGGCCAAAATAAGCAACCGAACTTTTGCTTATTAAATCTTCATTTTTGGATAAGACCGATACTAATAGTAGCTCTACCCGCTAATTTGCAGCATCTAGGAATAAGCAATATTCCCGAACCGGCAGCATCTAGGAATAAGCAATATCCCCGAATTGGCACTGGCAGCATTTAGGAATACACAATATCACCAAACTGTCAGGATTTAGGAACATCCAATGTCACCGTTTAATCCTAAATAAGAGTATAAATACGCCGTTGAGCTAATAATAAAGCGTTTTTGATTTTAGCAGAATCTGATGTCCCACTGACACCACCAAAAGAGCTTATCGTCATCCATCTCTGATAGCACAGCACCTGCCAGGGCACGTGTGCCTACCCGTGATATTGACAGAATATAGAGACGTTGGGGATCGAAAACAGGCAGTCTGTGAATTGCACGCATTCCTGTATCCCTGAGTACGGGTATTAATGTTATAATAGTGTCATTTTGCCTTGTTTCTTCCAAAACCTTGACGTATACGAATTGGCGGTTGATATGGCGCAATTGGTACGGAAATATATTCTCGATTGGGCCTATTATTGGTGCTAAAGCGTTGGAATTAGGAGGTTTTAGGGTGATGTCTGTGCCTGCACTATACCACAAGCATTTTTCTTCTTTTTGATCAACAGACGTGAATCGCTGGTAGTAAATAAAGCTCTAGGCACCTAGCACTTGCACATTACGCCTCCTAAATTTCCTATTGTACGCTATATGGAGCTTGGAATCGAAGGCAATATAACATACTAGTATGTTTTGGTTTTCTTTCTACGGGTTTCCGTGACATGAATTATTCATCAGGTTCTGATGGATATATATATGGCTCTAAATCCCCTCCGTTCTTTCTTACTTTTCTCCATATCTGAAATTGCCGTTATATAGGAATACATTCTATTTTCTGTTTTTAAACCTCTATGAAACTAACTCGTGTAACTTCTTGCTTGTTGCCACTGGTCCCTATCCTAGTCTTGCTCTCGCTTCGCCAGGTGAAACATTTGTCCCTATTCTCGTTCGATATTTTAGTCTATTGTTTGGAAACCTCGTGTAGTATCTATTGGTATCAAGCTCGGTAACTCCGAACCCTGACGCTGACCTTGCACGATGTGAACAACTTTAACCCACATGACCCTGACTCAGTTTCTACTGTTTTCTAACCGAGAACCCCCGAACCCTGACTCTGACCTCGCACAAGGTGAAGAGTTTTCACCAATGTGAACCTGACTCAGTTTCTACCGTTCTCCAACCGAGAACCCCCGAGATCCTTTCCCGGTTGCTCCAAGTCGGCCCGTAACATGGGTATAATATAAGCACAGCCCATTTAAGCACTGTAGTCAATTAAGCAAGTGAGCTCTGTCATTGCAGTAGACACTTTCTGAATGCAATGAATGAGTTAACAAAACAAAACAAAACAAAACAACTCCTGCCCACCCGGATGAGGAGTTTCAGATCACAATAGCAGGCATGGAATGCCGGAAAATAGACAGACAGTGAGACAGGAGATTAATTTACAACTTAAGGAGAAGGGAAGAGAATAGTCTGAAAATAAAAAGATGGATATGGTTCGGTACGATTAGTCGGGAGCACACATTATGCGGAGGAGAGTGATTTAACGAGGAATATAGCATTAAAGCGAATAGAAAGACAACAAATATATCATTGACTTTAAAGATTTAAAGCCAGGAAACAGAGAAAACATAGCAGTTTACAACGGGAAATACTTGATCGGATTCCTGGCGCTTGGAGGAGTAAGAAATAGGATACAAATTGTAATAGAGAATGTGTGAGACGAGGGGTGGTGTGTTATTTTCTTTTCTTTTTAAGCTAGGTAGCGGCTGCGGAAAAGTGCGAGCTTGCGGAATGCCCTTTATTGGGTGTGGCAAGGAGTTAGCAGGGCAGTTCTGGGGTTGTGGTATTGCCATAGACTACGGTGCATGCAATTAATGAGTTAAACAAAAAAAAAATCGAGTCCTGCCCGTATTTAACAGCGAGTGAGAATTGATGTTCGAGTGATGACACATGACCGCAACTGACCTCTTGGCGATTGCCGCTCTTACCCGCTGCATCTGTGACCGTGTGTGGGTGTTCCTAACACTACATGTACTTGTTGGTCTCGGTTTTTTATGTTCTGATATTGCGGAAATCTGCGTTGCAACTAAGATTTGTATAGGAGTATGCCTTCAACATCGCTTTACACCACGAAATTCAAGTTTTGGTTCTCTGGGGTAGTATCATTTGGGATTCTATTATGGGGCCAAGGGCGTTACTTTCGAACGTTGGTTGCTGTAGGCTGTTCACTTGGTTGCGAGGCTAGTTTCCGATTATTTCTGACAGCCCACAATACATCTACATATGTACTTTGAGTCACCTTTGATATCTTCTGCGTTAAAAGAACAGATGGGCTTGACAGCGCGCGGCTGAGGTCACACACTTCACTAACGCTAGGTCGAGGCGCCTCGCGGCACCCCCGGCGCGACCGTCTATTACAAAAAAGCATATATATCTCGTATATATCCTCGCCATTTGCATCGGTGGCCCCAAGAACAGTGTATGTGTTATGACACACAAGAAGACACTCAAATGATTTTGTGAATAACAGATTGTGAAGAATCTTTTATCATCCCTTCAATTACAAGCTGACTGAGCCATCTAGACCTGTCTAACAAAGGAGGTAAGTCTGTACGGCGCAGCTAGTCTTCAGAGAAAAACGCCAAGCCCCTTATAACCCTACCCACCGTAACGGATATTAGAAATCTGTCAGATCCGCTCGAGCAATAGTAATGGGCAGGGGAATTACCCCACAGAGTTTCTCCATCTGCTGTGCTTGTAACGTTACAAGGGAAGAGACTTGGAGTTTGATACCATGCCTTCAATTCAAGACTGGGCGCGCCATGCCGGGGATTTATCATGTGGTAGCCGAAATGAAAAGACCTAGTTGTAAAAACCACGATCTTAATTTTTTTCTTTTTTTTAAAGGGGGGGGGTGGGGTCAGCTTTCCCCGATGGCTTGGTTAGGTGATACGGCACTGTCTCTGACTGCCAAGTCAAGATACTAAATAGATGAACTCCACTCTTCTAGCCTATCTCTACATGGCATACACTATGCCAGTGAGATATTCGAACCATTCACATAGCTCTACGACCACGTCATATCACGGTTCGGTCGGAAAGAAAGGTTCTATAATATCACCGATAGCTGGGGCGGTATCCCTTACGAAATAAATAGGCATCAGTGGCCGTATATGGTTGACGAATGGCCAGAGGTGTTTGGCACACCTTGTCACAATACATCTTGCCAGGGTCCGGAGAGTGCGCGCTCTTTGGGCGCTCAACTCATATATCCTACTACCTACTATATAGTTATGTATGTGGTTGGCCTGGGCTGCAGGTTCAGGTCAGGATCAGGGTTAGAGAGATACTTGTAATGTATACGTTACTACGAAGGGGAGCCATCAGGTCACCCTCACCCCGTCCTCTATTCTCTATTGCCCACTCTTGTATTCAAAGGCATCTTTCTGTGTTTACTGATATTAAACCACGCTGGCTTCGCGCCTCGGCAAACCTCGGCGTGAACATCTTGGCACATCTTGGCACCGGCCAATGATAAATCAGCAACAATCCTTCAGATTGCACCAAGACAGTGCAGCGTTATCATCGCAGCATGAGCTGAGCCTGGTATCAAGAATCAGTGATACCAACATTGCTCATATTCCACACCCACCGCCGTGGTCCGCAGTACATATAGACAACTCCCAAAACCAAATATCCGGAACCTCAGAGAAACAGCGTCACAAACAAACACAAATTAAAGAAAGATGGCGACCCAGTATACGTATCGTGCCTGCGCCACGCTGACATCAACCGCTAGAAATGCTGCCAGTACTGATCCCACGGCGTAGTCTGAAACGAGCCCACCGGCAGACTCCGCAAGCTGATGAAGGCCTCCACCACCAGGAAGCCCCTCGCCGCCACAAGCACCACCAAAAGCACCAGAGAGCAAAACCTCAGCCACACCCTCCGCACCAGTCTAAACAGCCCAGGCGGTAGGATTCGGGAGAGCATGTTGAAGATAGGCGTCACGGATTGGAAGGAATTGGCAGGGACGTAGAAAAGAACATACAGAAGCCGATGGTTGTACAAGTAATTGCAATATACGATTACCCACGGCATGAGAGGGAGCACCCCCACAAGGACACTAGAGACGCGCCAGAGCATGCGCTCGGCCGCCGTGGGGAAGTGCACGTTCCATGCGACGGCGTGGCAGGCGCCGTAGAGGAGAGGGAGGTAGGCCGCGAACATGCAGAGTCTGTTGGTTTCCTCGTCCGGGAGACGGCGGTCTCTCCAGAGCGTTCCCCGGTCCTTTAGAGCCCCTCTCTCGAGTGCCAGGGTCCGACATCGAGGGAGCTTTCCTGCCCTGATGGCTGCGGCGGCGGACATCAGGATTCCAACGTCGGTCTTGTCGAGAGTTATCGTATCTAGCTTGCTGGACGGGTCGGGTTCTCGCCATACCTTGATCTCGTTGCCCACAACGACGATCTGACCTAGGCCAACTGGAATATGCGGTGTGACCGAGGTGCGGCTAGGCGTGGCTGGGTTTCGACTGAATACAATAGACCGCCGAGGAGCCGTATCGTGGGTGCTATGCGTACTTCCAAACAGCGAGGACGGCGAGGACGGACTCCTCTGCTCGGGGATGAAGATGAATTTGCCCTCCGGCATCGCGGAAGAGGAGGGGGAGGAGGAGGTGGAGGAGGTGGAGGAGGAGGAACGCCATGTGATATCCCTTTCATTGCCAGCATAGGAACTGGCCGAGCTTTCGCCTTTCTGTCCACAACCACTGGGGTCCTCCGCGAAAGAGGGATGTGGATGATACACAGGTGAGGGAGAGTATTCGATATGGAGTTCCGAGCCGGGAATATGCAACCTGCCATAGTCAACGATAATCAGGCTGGCCAGGTCAGTGTCCGCCATGACAGCCAGCTGCTCGGCCACATCCAGAGGCTTTTTCATCCAGCACGCATACATGACAAGTGTACATAGCACGTGCACCAAGATATGTATCTCGAGCAGCGTGAGAGGGAGTCCAACAGCCAACCTGGCCGCACACTGCACAATCAGCCACACCGCCTGCATGCACACCAAGTACTTCGCGAGCAGGTCCGACTTGCCCTTATCGGCCACGATCTCGCTCGTTGTAAAGTCGGGCTCAATCAAGCCTTCGCGGGATAGCCTGAGCAGAGCGTCGGTGGCGAGAGCCGTTTTGAAGTATCCACCGGGCCTCCTCAACACGAACCCACCCATGTTGGCGAAGAATGCGCCCTCGAGACCGTAGTCCCCCTCGGACCCAGCAGAAAATCCTGGAACCAGCTGCCAATTCCTGCGCAGCTCCCGTGCTCCCAAATAGTCCCGGATGGCAATGATCAGGAGAACCTCTGGTGCGAATACCCCAAGGGTTACGTACTTGAGCTTGTAGCAGATTTGCTGGAACGTTGTGCGCCCAGGACAGATGTCGAGATGGAGGACAGTACAAACGCACAGAATAAGAGTGAGCGAGCAGCTGGTGAGGATGCCCGCCGTACCACGACCGGATGGCTCCGGCCCCCATGCTGGCTCGGTGAGGGTGTGGTTTACGGCTGGCCGTGGGGTGGGGTGCATGCGGATTGATGATGGCATTCCGAACAGGAGAAGCAAGAGCTGGGGGACGGTCATGGTGTGGTACATGGTGGGAAGGTGTGCTTATGAGCTGAGGGCACCGTACTGGGGTCGAGAGACGCGGGTGTCAGGAGCATGCGCTTCGCTCATAACGTGGTGTCCTGGACGGTTCTGAAGCCTATGTTACGCTGCGAGATATATGTATATATAGTAGAGGGTAACGGATTTGGTACGTGTGAAGAAGGATTATATTGGGATACAGGCTGGCTAGGGTATATAGCTATGTGTGAGCTGAGATAAGACTGGACGGGAGATATGTATATAAGCTCGAAGCACTGCATCACAGTCGGAGGAGGTGTTAACCTATATACCTTCCTTCTCTAAGTGAGATCCGAGTAGTAGGCTTATGCTGGGGTTATATGTACATATCTATGTACATACACACATGATGCTGTTCGAGTAGGTAGACTAGAATGTGCAGCCTTCTCACCACCCCGGAGCCTGGGTACACTACTGTAGAAAGGTGGGTAGGTATTTACATATGTACCATATTGCCTCTGCAGCGATCCAATAGGATTCATTCCAACACGCAGCCAAAGACAACTAACCCCCCACGTTCTATCTCGCGCGAGGGAAAAATACATAGTTTCGTGTGGAGTTGCAGTATAAGCATTTCTTCTTGGCAGAAACAAAATGTTTGGACTCCATATATATATGCCTGTAACTTGTTTTTCACAAGTGCCTATCCTTGAGGGTTAGGGTTAGGGGGGTAGGGGGGTTGGCGCACGTGCCTGGGCTTCTTGAACCGGGCTACAGAATTATCTGAATATTCCAGACACAGTCTGGCTCCCTTGGGGAATCTGGTTTACGCCTGGCACGTCTTGTGATTATGATATTGGACATTGGGTACTACAAAAGGCTTTGAGCGGTCACGGTAATTGTTTTCCTAAGTACCTCTAGCTTGGTTACACCTTATGTATGAGCGTCAATCTGTTGCACAGTACAGAGAAACCCGACTGTCAGTGGATACCATCGCCAGACGACTTCAAAGAACTATATTTAGCAGTTCCTTCATTGCCAAACTGCTTGGGCGTCGTGAGAAATATTGCAATGACTACATACGGTGACTTTACTAGGATAGATTTTGAATGTTGAATTATTGTGAGCCATGCGCCAGAGGTGTGTGGGTGGTGGTCGGACGCAGGCCGGACGTATATATATAAAGCTACATGTAATTACTGAAGCCCGTATCCATGTCCAGATAATTCTAGCCATCCCTTGGACCAGATGAAATCGTCAAATTGGCAGCCTGGACCGTGCACGCACTGAGTTGGGTATATCTGTTACTCTTAATGGTTGAAAATAGTCGTAGAACCAATCAAAAATAAGTGTTAGATACCTGCTTAGGCCAGTATTAACTCGTGGGGGCAGGCTGCGAATTTGGCGGTTTCGTCTGTCCAAGGGCTATCATAGTCCCCCGCGACTGTCACCTAGTGACGGCGGTGATTTGCCCTTGGCGTCCCAAACCTCACTCTGCTATTGGCCTCAAATCCCTGACAGCCATCAGACAGGGTCCGCCTTCACCCCGTGATCGTGAGTGACTGAATACATGTAGAGCATGCAAGGAACATCCCGGACCGCACCGTATCCCTGTCTCGCCCGACCTGGTACCGGTCCGTGGCCGTGGTGCATAAGTGATCGATCTCTCCCGCAGTGTAGATCCGGGGTCATGCATGGTGCACATGCACTTACTCTTGACGTTTGAATATTAAACCCGGTGGAGCCAGTGTGCACCCTGATCAAGTCATTGCAGAACTACATCAAGACGGATATCTAGCTAGCTCTCTTGTATATACATGTATCTCTTGGCTTCCCCTTCCCCCCGATATATATATTCGACGACGGCTCCAGATGGCCGCGCATATATACAATATCCCTAATTATAATATTAGCTCCTGGGCGCGTATTCTTCATGGCTTGCGTCCAAATGCACGCATAGCCTCACATAACTAACTCTTTCTCTATCCCATGAGACCATCTTGAAGCCATGATATAGCCTATACAGAAGGGCTTTATACCGTTAAGCTAAGGCGGCCGTCACCATAAAGCGATGCGTCCTGTTTGTCTCAAAGTATACGTACGTATTGCTTACAGGCCGGAGAGGCCCGACACCTATTTTAACCCACCCTCTCACTTACATTAGGTTATGTAACGTAGAGAGCTTTGCGATTAGGCTATGAAGATACGTTACATTCTCCATATCCAATTACGGGGCGTCGACAATGTCTCGGAATCGCGGTGTCTACCCACCTGTTGAAGCGATAGAATCGACCACCCTATGGGCAAGAGCGAGTTCTAATCTAATCGTTCAAGACAAATCTCAAGAGGCTGGGGGCACACACACATGATATCGTGGCGAATAAGCTGCCGTGATAATCAGCCACATGACCAGAGTTCGAAAGTGCACCTCTAGGCCCACTGTGCCCAACGGTGCAGTTTAACCTTCAACTGTGCTCACAAAAAGCGTGAAAAGATTGTTTTGGAAAGCTGCATAATTATAAATGACATGAATCAAGACATTGCCACCATGCACTGCATTCTCAACCGTCAAGCCTGCTAGTGGTGGCTGAGTACCAGCACTTGGGCGTATTCGTGCGAAAGGCTTGCATTCCTGCGCGCGGATAAGAGCTAGGTAAAAAATACATGTCCCTAGGTGTTTACTTAACAAAATGTTAGTGTGGAATCCCGATTCACCGCGCATTTCAATTTGACTTTGAAGGCGCACTCACCATATACCACTTGCTAACGTTCATGCATGACTGTGCATATGTGGATACATTCTTATGTAAAACACACGATTTTATACACATTCATATACTTGTCATCTCTCTTTTACTGATGTATGTATATGTGGGTTGCCCATGCATTACACTATAGCTACTTCACTTGATTCTTTTCATTTCTGCCAAGGGCTGGTTGGTGTCTCGGTGCATATATATAAGAATACATATATGTCTAGCAGATCGAATACGTAATTATCAACAGCTCACTCCTCGATCCCCACTTACCATCTTTCCCATGTGCCCGGCGGCCAGCGATGATACGATAGGCCGCTATTTCCAGAAGGTACACAGCCGAACGCAGCAAATTGATATCTGTATCATTGATGCCATGACTGCGCTTCCTCATATGCAGCTCGCTGGTGACCCGTAAGTTCACCTTGGCCACTCGCCCCACATGAGAGCTCTGTTATTATGTCTTTACCCACTATCGTGCTGCTTCTGCTGGGTACTGGGCACGTCCATGATAAGCCGAATAACTCGGGAGCACACGATACAACAATGATCGCTGAAATATCAATGCTCGGCAAAGTGCTAGACTGGTGATAATCCACCACTAAAGTAAATTAACCAGTTCTCATTGCTCGGCGTATAAGCCGAGATAACGTCCTACTATTAATGGTATATATACCCGTGTATACTTGCGAGACAGATGTTGTACTTGAGTAGTACATGTTACAACATCCACACTTGATTCCTTTCCTAGATCCTGGGGAAGGCATCAAGGCATATATATATGTTTATAGGTATTTGGCCTAGCGAAATAAACCTGGAATATCGCCTCCCATAGTCTGGCAGTTGGACTTTTCAACCATCTCGGGAGAGACACTCATCCCAAGAGCGCATGCCACATACAGATCCCCGAACATATATGAATGTGCACCGCGATCGGTCTCTGTGATGAAACCCGACCGGAAAAAAGGGGGGGTTGAAAGGCGTTGATCAGAGAGGGACGGCGCCCAAGGACGTAGTAGGTGAGCGATTAAAATAGAACATCGGGCATAAACAAAGGTGCACTTTCTCTGCAGAAGCACTCTCTACGGGCCGAATAGGATTGCTTCCCATCTGTCGCCAGTAATGACTGCATATCACTGCCACAACCATCTCAGGACTCAATGAGATATCTCCTCCCCGTGATATAAACACCGCGCCCTCTACCCCGTCCTTCAGCTCTCGTGCTCCGACCCAACTTCATCTTCGTTGTTGCCGGACTCGGTCAGTCACGACCCATCACTCGATGCTTAAAAGCCTCCTCCTCTACTTGTCATCCACCTCTTGACTGCTCACTATCTCAATTCGATCCCTCCTGCAAGATTCCCCCGTCCCCTTAGGCCTGAGCCCCAAGCTAGGCCACTGCCACCCCCTACCCCCTCCCGGGACTCTCCTCACTATAGCTATGGACATCATAGACGGCCTCAAGGCGGAGCTGAACTCAACCGCGCCCATCAGCGTCTGCGCCTACCGCGTCTCCGGCGCATACGGGGACCCCCCGCGCTACCTCTACATCCTCTGCCTCCTCGTGGGAACAATCTTCCACTCGCAGGCGTGGTTCGCGCGCGCCATGTTTGGCGGCGCCATGCTCTACTCCGCCATCACCGCCGTGCACGGCCTAGCGCTCATCTCGCTGTCCACGCCGGCCACTGCCGAGCTCGACACCCTGCCCATCTACGCCATCACCATGATCGGCCTCTTCAACTCGCCCTACCTCGTCTTCCACTGCAAGGACTTTCGCCGCGCATACGCCGGCACCCGCGTGGTGGTCTACGCCTGGCTGGTGCTGATGATGGCCGGGAGCCTGGCCTCGGTGTGGAACGTTAGCCAGCTCGACGAGGCCTCGACTGTCTGTCCGCAGGGGTCGCCCATCGGGTATGGGCGCATGCGGCGGGGCCAGCTCAGCGAGAATGTGGTGCTGTCGTCGTTCCTTGTGCGGTGCCTGCAGGACCAGTCGATCCTCGGTTGGCTAATTCCCCCGCTCATGTTGATGATATGGGTCATTGGGGAATGGCGGTGGCTCGGGCAGTGGTGCGAGGACGAGAGGCTGATGGAGGAGAGTGCGCCGGACGGGGAGGGAAACCACTTGTATGTGCTCCCGGTGCACGAGCTAATGCCCGTACAGCACCCCGGCCCAGGGAACGACGAGACGGACCGCTATTACTGCGGCGGCGGCGATGACAGTGGCAGTACTGGCAGTGGCAGCGATGATGGCGGTGGCTGGAAGTGCATGTGGAGATTGTGCCAGTGGATCTTCCTCAAGTCCATGTCTTATCTGATCCCCGCTATGAGCTTTGTGTGCCAGTGCTGGCTGCTGTACGCCACGCAGCGGATCATGCTTGTGCTGCCAAACCAGGAGGACCGGGACGCGATCGGTCAGTGGGGGCCACTGGCGGGGACGGGCATTGCGGTGGTGGCGGCGCTGGTGGCGCACTTTGGGGACCCGCAGCCGGTGATGGTTGATGTCAAGACGGTGGCAGGGCCGAGTAGGCTATGATGACATGATCCCGAAGCCTCTGTGATGATTAGATCGATCTCTCTCTTTAATTCTCTTATGATTCTTTTGCCATTTGTCTTTTCGGGGGGGGGGGAGGTACCGGGTTTCTAGTTGTCTGTGATTATGGCAGTGCCGTTCTTCAGATTGTCTCATTTGATGTGCATCTATATGTTCTTGTTTACGTTGGTCGTTATATAGAGGACAGAACATCTAGGATTAGAAAGATGTATAGAATAATGTCCGGTGATCTTAGCTGGTTGTGAAGGATAATGAGACGGCCTCCGAATCATGTCGCCCCAGCCCCAGTCCCTCTTTTGCAGGCACAGGGCACATACATTCGCATTGGTGAAATCTGACGCCTCTAACTTACCAGCGAACCGCTGATGGAGGAGAGTGAAATGAAGGCAAGCCGCTGGCTTGGACAAAAACGGAACATATCTCTAAGGATGCGAGATAGGATGAGTTATATTCCTCACATCTAATAAGTATATAATTATAACCTGCATATGCAATGTGCTTTTATAGTCCTCTGATTGGCTCATTGCGAGATTTTGTTTCACTTGAAACATGTTGTGTTGGATATTAACATAGGGTATTGTGCTGAGTGGTGTTAGATTGTTAATAGGGTTTCTACTGGTTCTGGAATTCGATTAATAGTTGGATTCTAGAGTCTTTGTGGCTATTAAGAATATACTTGCAGCTTGAACTGGAGGTATTTCTGACTGATATATGGGCGATATCAGAAAAGGCATATATAGATCGACCAGAGCGGATATAGTGATGAACTTTGCCTGCCAGGAGGGGTCGAGGGCCGCGCAGCGGCCTGAGAGCCCCGACTGACAGGCAAATAGAGAATAAGCCGCAAGGCGGCTTGCCTGTATATTAGACTAATTGATATACGTGTAGTACCGGCCGAAGGCCGGAAACCGCTTGTATATAGATATATATGAGCCCCGGCCATCATGCATTCACGCAATGAAGCAACCAACCAACCAGCGAGCCCACATCATCATGGCTCAGCACATGCTATGTGTATGTACCTACATATTACACACTTGCATATATAAAGATCCCAGTGCTCTTGTGAATCAACTCCGTGTACACAATCTTACCCTTCCAAGAGTACGATTTAGTTCCTGTCACGTCAAGAGTCTCTATTCGCATAGTGTTTCAGGCCTGCTGTCTCGCTGCCACAGTACTGCCAAACAGACAGTCCTCTCTAATAGCCCGGTAGATACATCAATTATGCCTTTTCCCATACAAATAAAATGGTAAATGGTAAAAGGCACGAAATGACACGAAAAAGCACATTTACAGCCATTCTCCTGTGTAGGTGTATCCGTGGATGCTCTTACCTACGGCTTACCCGTGATTCTAACACTCCCGAACCTTGCTCCATTCCTGCCGCAAAATATAATTCTTTTTCCGATGAAGCTTTTGCTAGAATCTGCATAGAATTGATCTCGGGAAATCGGATGACCTCTTGTATCAATGGGCTTGGGGCCCTTGGGGAATACAGTTTAAATCTAGAAAACGTAGTATTCGATTTGAATCTAGAGGTAGTTCTGACTTGGTAATTAACTCATGGTTGTTTAGTGATTTTCGTGATGGTGATCGTAAGGCCCACTCGACCTTTAAGATCAGAAGCTGCACAAGGATGGTGGCCGTAATTTATACCCCTGCTTATATTCCACAAAGTTCAATTTCCCTACGACGTCACCGATCCATGTACCCGCCGAAAAGTACGGCGACTTTAAAAAAAAAAGATTTCCGACGACTCTTTAGTATACATATCCTATCCAACTGACCACTTTGCTGATTCGTTTATAATTACAGGGCCATCCATGAAAGACTGTCAGTACCGCCAAGGCCACCCCCCCGAGCAGAAACGTTCACAATGTAGTCGGCCACCGCATGGCAATAACATGTACATCAGCTCAGGTTATACCCTTCCCACCAAAACGCGGCCAAAGATATAGAGTCACGGGCTCTTTCCACAGACACGACTGACTGGCCAACTGGTTATATATTGTGCACGTACTGCGCCTAAGCCTGCCAAGCCCGATTTCGTGACAGCCGCACAGAATCTCACTCGCAGTCAAGGCGCCAAGATCTAGCTGGCACAAGTCAAGGCGTCTCTTGGCAGCTCGAATTCGAACACTACATGTAGTACATCTGCCTACATAGAATAATTATTACACAAGGTCCAGGAATTCTTATCTCACAAGCTATGCCCTCTTTGACTCGAGCTCTCCATGGAAACTACATGTATATATATAAATACATACATAGATATCTATCCGCGTGCGCGTGTTCACATAATCTATATATATATATACAACAATCTGTGTAGATTTAATCTAGGACACCTCTGAGTCCAGGCCTAGGTTTACATCCCACTATGAATAAACGGAGCCCAGATCAAGGGATCAACAATCCTGGGCGGGCGAATTGCTGGTCTCCCCAATGGTGCCTTGCCCTTTCTTCCCCTCGTCACCTCCTCCACAGCCATCATCATATCCTCATCGGGATTGCTTCGAATGAACCTCTGTGCATGGTGTAGCCCCAGAGATATGGACTCTGGTGCCATCCCGCCCCCACAATCGTCCGATAGACCTCCTGCATTCGTGCCGACTTGCTATCTGATACACTCCACAGAGAGCCGATCACGTGCTGGAATCCGGCTAGTTGGAACGCACTCATTATGTGTATTGCCTCGTCGTTCAATGCCTCCACCTCGTTCACTCCGGTGGAGCAGGCAGACAGATAGGCAAGGACGGGTCTGGTCTTGTGGAGATTGAGTTCCATCAGATCCCTTACCATCAACGCGTCTTGCCTCCCCCCCCTTAGCAACACACAGCTCACGGATGGATCACGCGGGTTTGACTCGCCGTGGCCTGCAAAATGAAAGTATCGGCAGCCCATGAGCCTATCTCTCACAGCTTCGGACGACGGCATCGCCATCTCACATACCTGCATCGCCGGGTTGAGTATTGCACTGACCGTCTTGACCTCCGTTGACACGTAGGGCAGAGAATCTAGGCCAGGGGTCGACTCCATTGAAACAAGAAGTGCAGTGTCCTCAGACACGACGGCACCGATATCGTCGCGTGGCCTAATTCCCTCTCGCGAATACATCAGGGCCTTTAGTGAGGGTGCATACGACGATACGACCCGGTCAATAACGGTACGTTTGGGGCCTGCGGAGTGGTACCCTGCGGCGTGCACAGGGAGATGGCTCAAGGGCCCAGTCAGGATCCACCACACGCGTGGCCATTGGGCTACGCTTGAGGGCGCTGAGCTGAATGGTGACCGGTATCCAATGCCATCCAGAATGATGGATGCTACATCGTCCCAGAGCCATTCAAACAATGGCACGATTCCCCGCTCCGCACGCAGGTTTTCAACCTCCAAGCTTATTTTGGTGTTGCTCAGCCTGGGCAGTGCCACTTTGGTGACATCCGATGTGATTATCAGGAGCGCGTCGCAGCGAAAGCTGGAAACGTTGATAATGATAATTGTCCCTGACGAGGCTGCTTCCTTTTGTTGTTCTTCATCGGGGGGACACAGAAACGACTCAAAGCCCGGTAGTCTGCGTATTTTCACCAGAAGCTCGGTCAAATCCCGGCTTGCAATGATTCTCCGGTCGGTAGTGGCCCATGAGTTGGTCTTTATCGCAAACGGAACCGGAGGAATGGTGAGCTCGGACCGAAGTTGCTCGAGTTTGGCTGCCAGGTCAGGATGCTCCGCTGACAGGATATCTAAGCTAGTACGGTCCGCAAAACGGGACCCGGTAATGATCCCACGACCGATTTCCAACAGACGGACGGCATTCGATGGCCTCAGTGGCTACTTGGCTGGCTTCTAACCAGCGTCCGGCGGAAACGAGTACGTCGATCAGACGGCGTGCCACTCTGATCCGCATGGCTGGATCTACTTGGGGAATTTTGAAGACTGTCGTCAGAAGTCTGAGGATCTCATCCTCGTCCTCTTTCCGGTAAACCAACTGGAGCTTGATGTGCAGGTAGCAGGCAAGGTTATGAAGGTAGAGGGCAATATCTGGAATGCCTTGAGGTGTTATTTCAACCGCTTCACGTGCTATCTCTATAACTCTCTCCAAGCCTTCAACAACCCTCGCGGTCACGCTTCCCCTTACGGCTTGATCTGCAAGCGCAATGCCCAGATTTGCCAGTGCTTTCGCTCTGTTTGTAGGGCTGTGCTCCTCACTGATGCCAACACCATCGAGTGCCTGCTGCGCATATTTGACTGCTTCGTCAATATCGCTAGAGCGCCCAAGAAGCTCGTAACGCCTACGGAGTTTGTTACCCCAATTACTCGAGTAATTAGCTGGTTGTAGCAATGCAGAGAGACCACCTCGGCTGCCTGTTTCGCACGCCTAATGGCCTCGTCGAGATGCCTCATCTCCGACGTCCGCATGTATAATATAATCTCTCGAGCATGTTTCCCAAATTGTTCATTGCGTTGGGGCGATGTGTATTTCCAAGAGGATATCCGTCACAGGCCTGGGTCGCGAATGTAATCGCGCTCAGTAAATCATCCAGAGCCCCGATATGCTTGTATCTCCTCTCGAGTCTCATCGCCAGAGTTAGGAATGTAGGAAATCGATCCTCATGTCCTGGGTCTATGATGCAGAGTGCGTTTCTCGCGAGCGTTATTGATAGCTGCAGATCTTAGATCTCACCTTTGCGAGAATATCGGAAATCTAGAAAGTTACTGAGCATTGATTGTAGTCTTCCATGGATATCAGAATCTGGCAAATGCCCTGAACGTAAGGCGGACGAACAGTTATCAATTGCCTCGTCCAGGATTGAGAGGTCGCCACCTCTTTCGTATAATGAACACAGCTTTGGGGCCAAGTTCATCTTGAAGCGTTCTCGCTCGAAAGGAGTAACAGTTGATGTTAAACTCATTGCGGCGCCAGTTATTTTCCTCGCCAGCTTGATTGACCTATCCAAATCCTTAATGTCGTGATGTAATTTGTACCTAGCTTCTAATAGGTCTCCCAAAGTCTCCCAGTGCGACATCTTGTTGCCCCCAGGCGTGATAAGAGCCCTTTCGGCCCATTCAATGGCGTTTTGAATGTCTTCTTCCGCCCCGTATTTGTCAAACCTTGTGACGAGACGAATTGCAAAATCACGCATGTAGTCCGCCCTGTGGTTGTCGTCCTCCCGAGCAACCTTCACGACTTCATTCATCACCTCTAGAGCCTTCTCTATATCCCTAGCATCTGAGGCGCGGTCATAACGCATTCCGAGTAGACTTGACCAAGTGCTCATTCGGTGAGCCTTGGAGGTATCCTCTACAGATGTCATCTCGGCTGCATGTTGTGCATGCAAAATGGCAGAATCAAGGTCATGAGGGTCTCGCGTGACCCTGAGTCTGATTTCCAAACGTACAGCTAGTCGAGAATGCATTGCTGGTAACAAATTTGGATTGTAGATTTCTGCAGTGCTTAAAGCCTGCCTTTCAAGGTCTTTTACCTGGGATAGATCCTCCGGATCCCGTGTATGTCTAAACTTGTCATCAAGCATCCCACTGAGCCTGAAAAGCATTCCCGCCCGTCCGGGATTGTCGGTAGTCGTTCTTGCGATGGAATCCCTCGCAAATCTAATCATATCATCCGGGGAGGATATCATGATCATATTAGGGCTTGAGAAAGCCTGGATACGAATGCTTTCGGAGGTGGGCAGGTTATCGTGAGTATGATCTCTGCCCGTCATTTTGCATGTACGAGCTGCATATAATTATGTTTCTAAAATCAACAATCTTACTCTCCTAAAGAAAAAAAGACTTCAATAACATACCTTGTGGAAACACGGGTACTTGCGATAGTCTCTTTGAAATTTTTGATGAATTTATTTTGATCTCTTGCATAGAATGCTCAGGAAGTAGGTACATTTTTAAACAGCGCTCGTGATCGGCTTATTTCTAGGACCTGCCCAATGAGAACTCAGGAAAGTGTGACACCTATCATTAACGTTGGTATCTTATCATTTGCACCGTTTGCACTTCCTTCAGCCTCGTCTAAAATAATGTTCAGATGATCGAGCTGATAACTTAAAGGAGAAGCTACATGCCCTCTTATAGATAACACTCCTTTCGATGCACCACTTGGCGTCAGCCTTAAGTGCACATCACCGGGATCTCCTGCACCATATTGCTTATACGTCGATCATAGATCGATGGCGGGGTAATAGTTATCCCTGACGCTCAAGGGCCTGAGGCACCGGTAGTGGAAACGTTTGAAAACGGGACAAATTACATGTATATACTGATACACCTGCTTATCGTAAGTCCAATGTAAGATCGAATCCTTAATATTCAAATATCCTGAAATTTACCTGATGCTCCACCTTACCTGCTATACTCCAACTTGTGTTATTCACTCAATAGTTGCCAGATTTAAGGGCGTTCCTAGTTCCACATTAACGTGAGCGAGAAGCCATTCTCTTTAATATACTCAAACACCAAGCCAACTTACCCATTGCTGCAGGTTATTCAAGTACATACCCGTTTCCACGGCTGCCTTATTCGTAAAGATGCCCCCTTCTACTGTGGACATTCGGCAAACATGGGCCCTGCTCATAGGGGTAGATTTCTACACACCTCCTCTTCCTGGTTACGGAACTCCTTTTAGTAATCTCAACGGATGCGTCAACGATGTCGAAATCGTTTAATCATACCTCTTAAATGTAAGAGGAATTTCTGCTACTAACATTACAGCTCTCACCGCTTCAGCTCCACCCCTTTCCGCTCCCTTACAAGAACCCATCGGACCCGCAGCCTCGTGGCCCACCTACTTGAACATCAAATCTGCTTTCAACAAACTTTCGACTCAAGCTTTTCCAGGAGACTTGGTCTATATTCACTACTCAGGGCATGGTTCCCGTTACCCCACCTTGTTCCCCACCCTTAAGGGAGCCGGTGGGAAGGATGAGGTGCTCTGCCCCACCGATATCAAGTCTGGTGGCTACCCCTTACGTGATGTTCACATAGCGTATTTGCTGGATCTGCTTGTCCGTCGTGGCCTTATCGTTACCATTGTCCTCGATTCATGCCACTCTGGCGGTGCTACCCGCGTGAGTATCAACGGCCACGAAGAGACAATACGGACTCGGGGCCAGGAAGGAAATGATATTGACAGGTTTCCCGGTGAGGTGGCCATCTTTGGTGATGCATTCTCTGAGTCATGGGAAGCAAATGGTACGTCGGCGGATGATAGGGTACGCCAGGCCTCGCTTCTGGAACCAACATCATTTGAGTTCTTTGCGGCATGTAGGCCACATGAAGTGGCTTATGAAGTCACCGTGCATGGAAAGATCCACGGAGTATTAACTTATGCATTCATGGAAGCACTTGTGCACAGTGGGGGGGAGGTGACGCATGCCATGCTTCACAGGAAAGTGCACGATGATGTCCAGTTACTTCGCCCAAGAGGCAAGAGGCTCAAAGGCCAAGAACCTACCCTGGCTGGTAATGGCCAGAGATACCTGCTCAGTACCGAGCTGGCCGATTTACCAGCGACACATGGAGTCCCGGTGACAAGAGTAGCATCACATGATGCAAGTACGGTTAGATTACAGGCAAGAAAGGCACATAGCAGAAGATTAGGAGAGATATATGCCGTATTTTCATAGAATGAATTGGATCTAAGAAGGCTTGAAAGCGCTCTTGCATTCATCATCATCACCAGCGTTGGAGCACTTATCTCAAAGGCCAGAATTATAGAAAAGGAAATTTCTGACTGGCCAAGCGGCTCGCAAGCAATTCTAGTCTGTGGCTCTTCAAAAGCAAGCAAACACTTCTAGATGGGGTACCGGCATTGTTTTCAAAGTGCTATCGACCTGCATGCGGCCGTGCTTGATCGGATCGAAAGTATAGACCGGGAAAGACATCGATACCGAACTGTACCCTTGATTTACGATAAGAGTAAGACGCCAGATTTTTACATCGCCATAAACGAGAACTCTCTCTACGAACTCTGGGACTCTTCGCAGACGTGCATCACTATATATGGTCCCTGCTAGCTCTAGCATAGAAACTATACTCGATGGCGCGGTTCATGTCTCCCGATTCAATGCCTTTCTGACATTACAACACAAGTTCTCCAAATCGACAGTTCAGAACAAGGTTGAGTTCTGTCTGAATGGACTGCGTAAGTAGTACACCCCATGCCGGCCGCCAAATTTGCAAGCACTCGCTTCAGTTAATATGATGCATGCACTGACACATAAGTCCATCCCTGCCTGGTTTAGAGAGCGTCAATGGATTGTACACCGTGAAGAACGAGGAAGCCGTCGAAATACACTTCAACCACACCTCCGGAATTCCTCTCCATTTCACCATATTTGAGTTTAGTGCATCCGGTAGTGTAACACGCGTATGGCCGGAGAATACAGACTTTGAAACGGTAGATATGAATGATTATCGGGGTATACCGTGGGTCGTGGAGGTACCAGCGGGGCTGGCAGAGTCAGTGGAAGTCTACAAGGTCTTTGTAACAATTAATCCGACAAGTTTCAGAATGTTTGAGATGGATGCACCCGCCAACTGGAAGAGTGGTGAGAGCCCAGAGATGAATTGGAGCGGGGGGTTAAGATATGACAACGTCGAAGGGGTTAAATCGAGAAGCGCAAAGGGCATAGAGGAGCCATGGTATGAAGATAAGGAGTGGGAAGTGTTGGATTTCAAAGTACGTGTTTGTCTTTGAAAAGGCAAGCAGTCGAGACACGCATAGGGCCGAGAGAACTGTGTTCTTCAGATCGTCCTTGACAACCTCTCAGTTTTGAGTACAGAATATCCGTTTAATTATTACGCAGAGCAGGATCACGCCTACAGCTCTATTTATAAATATAGAGATCACTAGAATCGCGGAATTAGAAGGCCAGGGCTTTATAAACCTAGTGAGTCCTAATCCAGAGTCTCCACCGGAATCATGAAACAGTATGCTCGGGATGTGATAATTGTATATGAAGATTTCGTTATTATACTGGTCATTGTTCATCGTGTTTGTTATATAGAATTCCTTATATTTCTGCACCAACCTTTTTACTTTAAATATAGTTTCATTCATGACCTCTTACTCAGTCTGGTATTTGTGGTTGCTGTTCCAAAGGTTTCTGTAACCGAATACCACGGAAACCTTCGCAGAAAATCAGGTCATTCCTTCTATCTAAGTGTACATCTAGTCACGAAATTAACACGCTCAATTACTTCATTTCTCCATTTCTCCATATGCATTTTGTCTGGTGGTAGGTATAGATAGATTAAAAATACAATATTTCTATTTATCTAAGGAAAGTTTTGATTATACTCTTCAACGTTCAAAATTTCCATACAAGTAATCCATCGATCCATCGATCCTTGCACACGAGTAATGAAGTAATAAACCAATCAAATCCATCGATCCTTCGACATTTCTATAGGGGTTAGGGTTATGAGCGAGTGATATTCTATGATGGTGTAGCACACCTTCTAGTGGTGAGCGAGCACTAGGACTAGGGTTCAGTTGGCCCCCGAAATTAACAACCTCAAGCCCCACCCTGACTACACGTACTCAACCTCGCAATTCCTCGAGCTCGTCACATCCATCGCCTAGTGTGTTATCAATATACAATCGTTACAAGTGTACGGATTTCTATGCTGATGTGATCATGAGCTCTGGAGCCATTATAAAGCTTGAGACGCCTTTGAAGTATCATTTATAACGACATAACGCACACTATGATTTCAGCATATAGGGAATAATTATCCCAGGTTGTCCAAACCTTCACTTCTATCCTACTCCCCGCCGGGATGACATATCCGTTTTTGTAATATATATATACGGTATCCCAATTGTGTGTATACTTGGTATAAATACACCCTATAACTAGTGTATAAGGGGAGTAGCCCCTTACTTTAAATTCTCAACCTGTAATCTGCCATGAGAGTTGTCGATAATGAACGATAATAACAGTTGATGGGACAGTTGAGGGAGCGGGGAAGTGGTCGACATCAAGCGCTTAGAGCTGATACCTGTCTTATCTCCGCGATAGACCGCCAATTGAACACGCACACTACTGGCATGCACTACTCTATAAGTAGCTACAACATTAACCACGATGCTGTTTTGAATAGTGCTATGGTTTGATGATGCATACCTACATGTATACATACTTGTAGTCCCATGATCTGGAGATGCCTGCACTGTGCCTTTGGCTTTGGCCACAGGACTTCACTGTACGTCCACGCTGTGCTGCATGTCGCTGGGTAATCGCTTTTTTCATGCTTACAAATATACCTGCACGCACTGCTGCTCTCACGCCAACTGGCACATGTACAAATGGAGATGCTTCGTAGCGTCTGACAACGGGGTCTTTGTATATATGTAGTTAAGGTGCATAAAGTCACGCATATCAATTTTTTTTCGTTTTACTCGTATATTCCTGACGTTTGTAAAAGGAACCGCTATTGCATACCATACTAAATTGTGGACTTGGCGCGTATTTGTATGGTATGCAATAGCGGTTCCTTTTACAAACGTCACGAAAATACGAGTAGGTGCCAGGCGTCAGTAGTGTATATCGTACAAGCGGGTGTATCAGCTTAACGGCTGCATCAAGTAATATGCATATACATACACCTACAAGAGTTCGCAGAGCAGAGTAGTCAGTTCACCCTGGGCATACTTGGCGCATTGACGGATCGCAAAGAGCACCCCAAGGGGCGAAACCTAACTTTAGTTCTACAGCCTGTAGGCGCGCCTCTTTCCTGAGAATTCGCTGCAAATCCTCTCTAATATGTATATGTTTGAGTTATATATACGTTTCGCACCTATCGATATGGCACTGAGAAATTCCGTTTCGCCGCAGCAGGGATATATATTCTACATGTACACCAAAACAAAGTTGCTGCGGCGCAACAAATTTAGCTAATTAGTCAGAAATTCCACCTGCTAAACATTCAGAAGAAGAGGGCTGTTTTCTTGGATTCCTCTACAGGTGAGGGCACTCAGCTTTTTGCCTTGGCAACCCCCCGAACAACTCGAGATTTTGCGGTAGGTCGGCGACGTACGGTAGCTAGGAAAAGCATAGCGGCGCTGTGCCTACTCAGTCATC
The DNA here is from genome assembly GCA_024713705.1 of Morchella sp. 2018-W38C. Lineage (NCBI taxonomy): Eukaryota > Fungi > Ascomycota > Pezizomycetes > Pezizales > Morchellaceae > Morchella > Morchella sp. 2018-W38C. The sequence goes on along the minus strand of JAMJEX010000010.1, from coordinate 1,998,294 downwards.
GATGCGGGACGGGTGTTAATTGGCGGCGCTTCCCCATCTCGATCCCTCCTATCCTGAGTCTGATTCTTGACTATATAATATAAAAGGACAAGACGGGACGTATTGACTGGTCATAAATCTGCCGGAAGGGGGAGGGAGAGGAGGGAGTAGGTACATGTACTAGGGTGTAGCGAAAAGTGATCAGAATCTGATAAGAGAAATACACGTATTCACCGCAGCATTTACTTATCAGATTCTGATCACTTACCCTCAACACCCGGTACCTACTATTTTCTAGATCTACATATATAGCTATTTGGCAGTTTGGATAGTGAACCGGCCTCGGCCTGAATGATCGTACATCTAGCTAGGAATGGATTCAAGAATACTAACATGCAGGTATCTACATGCAGTTCCCTCCCTGAAAGCTATTGAATACATTTAGGTATCCTTGATTGATCAAGCGTGGGTCTGGCAGACGAACGTCTCTCACAACCTTGTTTATTCACAACCAAATAAATACATGTAGTATTATAATTATACTCACCAAATTGCAAAACAACGCATGTATATACATGTAGGTACTCTTTTGCGGTTCAGCAGCGTGCAACACGTGCACTACTCAGAGTCGACCAGACCTTAGTGTGTATGTATATATTGGGTCTTCCGGGGAAGGACTCGCAGTTGTACCTACTCTAGGAGCACATTATATTAATCCATGTCATGTCGCCCGCCGCCCAGTATATTTTTCTCCCATGGCCAGCTCTCTTTAATTTTCGATTGGCTGCTAGTCAAGACTACCACCCTGTGGGGTCAGTGTTGGATCCTGTTGCCAAATGATTCGGCTAGAGACGAGACAGGGACCTTTGCCCAATCATCAGCAGCAGCCATCGTGGAATAAGCATAAAATAGGCAGCTCAGCCTCAAACCCAAGCTTAATCCAAGAAAGGCACAACATACATACATGTAGGCACTCTAGGTACATACATACGTACAGCGATGGGGAAAATTATTGTAGAAACAAGGGTCTAAAAACAGGGTTTAGGTGGCTGCCCCGGCCAATAGGACGCTTGCCATACTTCTACAATAATTTTCCCCATCGCTGTACATTAGAGTACCGTCAAAACTCCATCTCCGCCCAGGGATTATCTCCAAAACGATTGGCTGAAGGGTATCGATCAGCATTAGAAGTATTCGTTTGGAGCAAGTTTGATCTTGTATGCATAGCCAATTTTTCGAGTTTTGGCGGTATATGTATGTCCATACATGTAGAGTATCTGCTCTATCTTAGACATACATACTCTACATACCTACATACCTATACCATGATCGTGACTCTACCTATGTAGGTACGTGTGAAAAGTCTCAATTGATCAACAGTGGGTGCGATATATATTATTGTATCATTCCCCTCCTGCTGTCCTCGATTCTTCATTCTCTACCCCACCACCGCCTCCCCCCTCGCCCTGGCCCCGACCAGATACGCAGGTGCACAACTTGTGCCCTTTCATTGTGTCTCACAACATGAAGAAATACACTTCTCTCCGGAGATCTTCTCGGTCGACACAATGGCATCCTATGCCTCTACGGCCTTTTTTTCTTCTCTCCTTCCTGGTCCTTGTGTTTATCATTATAATCGTGATTCAGCTCTTGATCCCGCAACCTATCCTGGTGGCTCCATCTTTCCTGTTTGACTATATCCCTACAACCATCCCCATTGCCTTGAGCCTGGTATGGGCCTTCTCCGCGCATGACTACAAGCGCCTTGAGCCCTTCTTCCAGCTCTCCTCGCCCACAGGGGCCCTGGCAGAGGATTCGTTGCTCTTGGAGTATTCTTACATGTTCACCTTTTTTATCCCCGTCGTTTCGCTGCGCAAAGGGTATGTATCCGTCCCAGCCTATACCTAGCTATTCTCCCCACAATTATCAATTAATTGCCGCCTCCGCTTCTCCACATTATGGGTTTTGTATACTGACTTGCCACCTCAGACACTATGCCATCTTCTTATCTTCCATCATCATGCTCCTCCTGACTTTTCTCATCACTCCATTCTCCTCCGCCCTGTTTGACCCTACAAGCGCATATGTGGATGCTGCTCGCGGCAATTTCCCCTACCTTGACTTTAGCCCTGAACCTGTTTTCACGGCTGGATTCGCGCACTCCGCATACGCTTACTCGTTTCTAAATGGAAGTCTCCCACCCTTCACGACACCTGACTATGCGCTGACGCCCTGGGTCGACGCGACCCCCACAAATTCAACGTGGCGAGGGCAATCGCGGATATATGAGTCGAAATTGGGCTGTGTGCAGCCCACATTGGAGCCTTTTGAAGATGCAGAGTTTGGTCCAATAGGATATAACGTCACGAATATCGATGGAAAGGCAGCTCTGTTCATGTACCGCTCAGCTGATGGCTTCAACGACTCGGACGAGATATTAAATTTACAAAATAGATACGGTAACATCTCGGAAGGGATCGTGTTCAGTGTCAATAATTCCGTCAGCATAGCTTGGGCGATGAAGGAGATCTCGGGATCGGGCGAGGGGGCTGCGTTGGGGTATCTCTACATAATGGGGGCTGTGGATCCTAAGAATGATGGTAGCGTCAACTTGAACGGTGATGATTGGACAGCGCTCTGGTGCGAGCCAACGTACTGGCAGCAGGATGTGGAGGCCACCGTACAGATGCCTTCGGGAGAGGTGGTCGTGGGGTCGGTTGAGCGCACTGGCGAGGCAATGGTGCTTGATAACACCATCACGCGTCAGTTTGGAAAGGTGATGCTGCGGGGCTCTCTGGGCGATCCGCCTCACTACAGCAACATGACTCTCCGTGAGATGAGCGATATCCCCGTGCGTTTTGGTGCGGACACTAGAGATCTTCCTGCAGTGCAATCTCTCATAAGAGGGCTCGGATGGATATATTCGTATCTTGACAAAAGAGGCCCCGTTCCCCGCCCCTCGGAGACGCTCAGGGCCCTTTCCGCGCACGTATTCATCGGCATCAGCGATGGGGAGACAGATGAGAGGGTTTGGCGCGATCCAAAGGTGATGGCACAGCATTACGAGCAGAAGTGGAAGACCATGTTCGCGTTCGCCATGGCGCAGCAGATGACCGATCCTGATACAGGTAGTTCCAGGAGCGTCATCATCTCCAAGCTTATTACAGGATGGAGAGTAAGTCCGGGGTGGGGAAGAGTCACTCAGGCGTCTTTTGGACTACTTGCAGCACTGGTTCTGGGACTGGTCGTGATGGGTACCTGGCAGGGGGGCCGGCGTATTGAACTTGACGGAGAGCCAAATAGTCTTTCTAACGCCATGGCAATGCTGGAGGGAAGTGGCAAGAGAATATCCGACATTTTTGATGGCCTCGAGTATTCCGGTCCAAAGAAGGTTGGAAGTTTTCTGAAGCAGCGTGGACACAAGTATAAGTTGACGCTTGTGGAAGAGGTAGGACCAAGACTCGAGGTCCTGCCGCGGGGCGGGGATGACGGCAAGCTAGCCCCCCCCGCCGAAGGAAATTCCGGTTCAAAGGCGCAGGGTTTGGTCTCATCCTCTATAGATTCCATAGAGCCCGGCGGTGTACAGAGCCTTCTTTTGCCATCTCTGGACCCCCCGTGTCCTAGAGAGACTTTCGAGCCTGAGGAGAACTGGATCCTGCTTCGCAAAGTGGGTCTGTTATTGATCCTTTTTCTCTGCTCCGTGACTGGGGTTATGGTTTTTCTCTACATCTATGACATCAATAATCAAGGTATGTAGAACAGATTTGTGTTTGTAGTCGACATCTTGAGCCATCCTCTCGCTTCGGGAGCTGACTGTGGTTGGATTTTAGGTCTTCCCACCGTCTATCCCCCTAACTCATTCGGATTCAAGTTTATATACTCATACGTCCCCACTTTGCTCGCCACTGGTATTGAGCCCATCATCATCGCCCTGGGTACATATCATTGCATGGTTGCGCCTTATAAGCGCCTTCGCTCCCCGAAAAATAGGGCTGATAGTGCTTTGGCGCTCAGCCTGGACTTTGATCGCTCACCACCTCAGTTTCAGCTCCTGCGAGCCATCCGATTCCGGGATGCGCAGGTTGGCGCCCTTGCCTTAGCAATCCTTGTGGTGAACCTCCTGGCCATAACATTTGGATCTCTATTCTTCGTCTCGATGGAGGCACGGACTTCGGAGGTTCCTGCAACGGTTTGGGATATGCCCGAGTCTCTGGCTTCGTTTTCAGACCTTGCTGGTGACGTTTATCTTGGTCTATCGGCAACTCTCTCCAACAGGACCAGAAACAGATACAACCAAGAAGACCCTCTGTTCTACTTACCTCCAATGTCCTTCGGCGCCGATGAGGTCTACGATCCCAGAAAGCCACACGTGTTGGACCAGCTCACACATAGCCAGTCTCCCGCTGGCGAGATAGAATGGAGTTCTTTTGTATTTGGCAGCGATGTTAAATGCGTCCTTATTCCACAGGAAGGCATACAGTCGTCATGTACTGACGGCATGTTTGAGACTGTCAGTTGTGGGGAGCCACTGCCATCTGATAGCAATGGGACCTTTACTGCAGACGTAAACGTCGCCTTTTCGGGCGGAGAGGTATCATGGGGAAAGGTAACGCCCGAAAAATGGTCTTTCGATGGCATGAGCACTGATGCTTTCATCCATATACCAACCACTACCGGTTCTTCTTTTCTGATAGGGTGGTCTGAAATGCCTGCCGACCCCGAGCCCAAAAGCGACGTTTTCCCTTCCACCCAGCTCCCCAGGATAGACACCGTTGCCTTGTACTGCGATTCACACTTTAAGGTTGGATCGGTCACCGCTTCATTGGATACCGCCACTGGGGTCATTAAGACCTCCAATGTCGTATTCCCTCTTGAGTTTGGAAACAATGACTCCGCGATTGAGATAATAATGAACTTCAATGTTGGCATTTCTCATGGCGAAGGGTCTAACTACTGGGAACTTATCGATGGGGATAGAGCTCTGATATGGTTTAACTGGTTCATGGCAAGGCTGTACCCAGACCTTGTAAGAGATGAGCTTGTTAACGCGACCCACATACCCTCCACCGATCGACTCGTCGAAGCTTTCGAAAATGTCTATGACCGTCTCTTTGCGCAGAGCCTACAAATGTACAGTGACAACGTTTTTGCGAATGTTACAACAAAGGATATCACTGCTGTGTTCCGGACCAAAGAGCCCCGCGTGAGAGTTTCCAAGGGCATGTTCATCATATCCTGCGCGGTGATGGTCTACCTTATCCTGCTACTGCTGGCGTTATACTGCAGGCCTCGGGCAAACGATTATTACCAGAACTATCTACCGACCAGTCTGGCGTTGATGTGGACATTGCTGTATGCGAGTACCGCCAAGGATGACTGCGCGCAGCTTCGGGGCAGCAATCCGGAGGAGCGCGCAAGCCAGTTGGTAGAGCTCGGAAATACGTACTCCTTAGGGGAGTTTGTGGGAAATGACGGCCGGACCCATTGGGGTGTTTCTAGGACGGAGAAACCAAAGGATCATTTTACAGACTCGAAGGGGAGTTGAGATATTGATTATTTAAGTACATAGGCGGGCAGGCGGTTTGATTATGTTGCGTATTCTTTTTATCATTTTTTCACAATGTCCGTATCGAAGGACACATGTACAGCGATGGGTAATAAGTCATCGGACGGAACGCCACCAAAATACGCGTTTGCACGCAAAATTGTGGCTAGGTCATCCGATGACTTATTACCCACCGCTGTACTTATTGCCTTTGGGTCAACTTGGATGTGGGTTATACATACATGTACTTATGGAGGCTTCGTCGCATGCCAGTTAATTGCTGTATCCCTGGACCCTAACCAGATCAGTATTCTGGATCTCCTAGGTACGTTTAGAGCTTTCGGGGGGTATTGACGTTCACGGAGCGGGATCTTTAATTGATATTAGCCCTTTCCAATTAATCTAGTAAGGGCATGAGATTCCGTCGCATGAAAAGGCTAGCTGTTTGTACTCTATAGAAACACGTCGTTCGAGTGTTTGTAGCTGCTGATCGATACATGAATAGAGGACCCTGAGCGAGCACCCACGAGCGTGCTGAGATACATCTATACTCTTATATGATAGCAAGGTCGAGACAGAGGCGGGGGACATAGCCTGCCAAGTCTAGCCTGCTGATCCATCAACGGCCGCAAAATGGCCATAGGTCATAGGCTGATGGCTAATCTCCCATCACTCTGACGCGGTGCCAGGCCAAAATGAATGTTTCATGTAATCTCACTCTACCCAACATTCGTCTATACATATATTCCCCTCTAGCTCTGTTACCAATTTTCTCAATCATCAATACAAGCATCGTCCTCTCGTATTCCATGAATGACCCGCTGATATCCCAGAATGGGGAATAATTATCCCAAAACGCCCAAATGTCTCGACCCTATCCTTCTACAGGAACCGTATCGCGATCTTTAAGAACGTTGGTATGTACTATAGAGATCAAAGACCTTCAGATCTAGCTTGGAAAGCTTTTCTGAGTATATCTAGTCTCCTTAACGTAACTCTATTCCTCTAAATCTCCTCCATCAACACCAAATCTCCAACCTGATCAAGCAATGAAGGGTATTGAATCAAGGAAATACAGAAATGGTTTCAAAGCTCGAAAGACTTTCCCAAATTATGTCAAGCACACTTGAGTAGAGCACCGCCGTCCCTGGCACGAAGTTTTTATCACCATTCTGCAGAAAGAACATGAAAGAAACCGCCTCTACTACTATCCCTTATACAAGGAATCTCGTTATTGGTCCGTATCCCATTACTCTTTTTTTTTCTTATATATGTTGGACTACTCAAACTCTAGAGCCCGGTGTACCTCCGGGGGTGCTGTTCCGGGGGGGTGCAGGTGGGTTTCCGGCGTTGGCGGGGGTTACGGTAGGGGCGGGCAGCAGAGGGTGGCGGGTGAAAGGGGGGTGGTGGAATGAGAGGACAAGAGAAGGGTAGTATATATATGTATAGGGCGGGAGAGTGGTAAAGGAAGACCATGGCGCAGAGGCAGGCTGTTATTGCATACATGTATTTACTTACAGGGTGTGGTGTCAAAACCTGTATCTAAACGGGGAGTCTATTAACCTTGCAAAAAAAAAGAAAATGCAAAGGAAGAAAACAGGAAATGAGGAAAACCAGCGGCGTAGTTAAAAAGCTATATAACCCTCTCTCTACCCGTAATGGGGAGTAAAAAAGGTGAAAGAGAAATATAATACAAAACAACAAGAAGTAAAGCAATAAAAATAAAGCAGAAAAGCATTGTTTAAAATCACCATCACACCTTCCTCGCCGCCGCCCTCCTCCGCTTTGCCAGCCCGCACCGCTCCTCCTCGCGCATGCCCATCTCGCCCATGACGACCGCCACCTTCCTCGGGTGCTCCTGCACCTGCACCTCATCCTCCCCTCCTACCACTCCAACCTCCCCCTCCTCACCGGAGGCAGCTCCTACCATCCGTTTCCTACCATTCCCCCCCGCACCCGACTCGGGCTCCGGTTCAGTCTCCGGCTCAGTACATGCCCCACAGCCCAGAACCCACGCCTCCACACCTCTAGCAGGGGACATGTACGCTGCCACCGTGTCCACCAGCTTCCCCCTAGTGTGTTCCCACCCAGCACCCCCTCTATCCCCTCATCCCCCTCCCAGCAGCGGCCCCCGACCCTGTCCTCCTCTTCTTGCTCCTCCTCCTCCTCCTCATCCCACCCCTCTTGCTCCCCCCCCCCTCCTCCCCGCAATCCACCCCTTCCCCACTGCCGTCCCCATACGGCAGTACCGGCCATCCCGCGGCAGCGCGTAAACGCTTCACGCGCCCACACAGGGCATGTAGCTGCAGAAGCAGCGGGTGCGGGAGCGGCCACCGGGCCGGGTCGGGGGTGGTCAGAGTGACGACATCGCCCGATGCAAGCCGGTTGCAAAGCAATGGCTGGGGCGGCGTGCCGGGGTAGACGTAGCGGTGGAAGGTGGGGAAGCCCTGGCCAGGGAAGGAGAGTTTCACGTCGTACTGGCGGTGTCAGCTGTGTCTGGGCGGTGTGAGGTCGGGGCCGCGGGAAGGGTTGGGGGTTGGGGGGTGCATTTACGCTGGAGACCATGCTGGGGTCATAATCACCGCTCCAGGCGCCACTGCCAGGCACCGGCAACATCTCAATCGCGCCATTATCAAAATGTCTGTGTGCGCTCGCATCGAGGGTTATACAATTCATCAGCTCACCCGCCGCCGCCCCGCTGGCTAGTTGCAATGCAGCCCCCCTCACCCGCTCCGCGCCCTCGACCCCAAGAAAAGGCCCAAAAAAACCCAGAAATCATCCGCCTTCGTCCCCTGCACCAAAAATGGAATGATATGAGCGACGTCGAGGGCGGCCGTCAAGCATGTGAGCACACATGCGTTGGAATCACGGGCAAGGGTAGAGGTGCGGATGGTTGCGGAGCGCCCTGAGGGGCCGCTGCGGCCGGGGTTGGCAGGAGCAGTGGCGGTGGCGGCGGGCAAGCTGGTGACAGCGGGGAGGGTGTCCCTGGGTTCGGGCTCTGTGCTGGAAGGGGAGTGGGGGAGCGGGAGGACGCAGGAGAAGAGGGCAGGGAGGGGGCTGGAGATCCCCCAGCACCGCTCAAAGTCCTCAGCGCAGCCGTAATCGTGTCTGCTGCGGCAACCAGTTCCCTTTCGGGCACCTCCCCGCGCGCGAGCCTGGTTAAAAGGGCCCCCGCTCCCTCGCCGTCACCCTCCCAGTCCCTGGCCGGGAGATGCACCATAAATCCCGTTACTGCACTCGTTAATGACGCCCTCATCTCGGCTGTGAGCACCGGCGTGTTTTGCGGTGTGAGGTGGCGCATTGCAGCCTGATATAGCGTCTGGGTGGCTTTCGGCAGCGCAGTGATGGCATTGTGTAGGAAAGCTGCGAATTGGCTGTGAAGAATATCGATAGCGGTGCGGTGGTGCTGGGCGTACCGCGGGCGCGGCTGTTTGGGCGACGGCGCTTGACCGATGTTGTGGGGAGCGGGGGCATAAGTGCGGCGTCGGCGTCGGCGTCGGTGATGTCGGTGATGTCGGGGATGTCGGGGATGTCGGGGATGTCGGCGATGTCGGGGATGTCGGGGGCAGCACGAGTGTGGCGAGTGTGGCGTAACAATTGAATTATACTCACGAGCAGCTCGGGCTGATAGGTACCCAAGTACATATGTACATGTAGGTACATGTATGTACTCTATGTGTGTATGCAGATGCAATGAACCGGAGGAAGAGGGATGATAATTATATGTATGTATTTATATACGAGCCCTGACAGGACACCATTCCTCTGATAGCCAGCGGGGCCTTTGCTGTATACACACGCGGTAGACGCCCGCCCTCCACCCCCAGCTTCTGTGTACTCTTGTACTCTACTGCTGCCCGCTCTTTGATTCATGCACAACGTCAGTACTGCAGTATTTCTGGTGGGGTGGGCTCATGGGCCATGGCCGACTGAATGTGCCACGCTAGATACGCATAAAGAGGGGTTTCCCAATGTCTCATATGGTCTCCGCTCAGCTCAGCTGTCTTTTTCCTCCTGGGATTGCGGGATCATCATGTCCAAGCCATATTATTAGTTTTTACAACAATTCCAACTCTAACCAACCAACCAGAAACTGAAGGTATGTACTATGTACATGTAGTGATCTACGCTGCGGCACCTTTATCAGGCGATGCCTACATATACATATGCAGGGTCGATCTATAGAGCGTATCCACGTGGTGGATCCTGTCATTGTTACATATTTCATAGACAAACTAAAAGCGAAGCACATTCAGATGGCATTATAACACCATGTAGTGCCCAGTACTAGACAAGATCATCAGACACCATTGACGATTGTTTCGTCTCGTATCCTGCTGGCAGCGAGAAGAGAGGTCCCGGGAAGGTCTAGATTCTTTGCTCCCGTATATATATACATATGACATGTATCTAATAGTAGCTAGTAGTAAACCGTGCCAATTGAAATTTAGATGCATGTATGATCGTGTGCAATACATCAAACACAAACCCCGAGACTAAAGTTGGGATTGTAAGGGCTGTAGATGTAGCTGGCGGCAAGGTCTTGCATTCTGTCTCGAGACCAACCTTGGTCTAGTCTCGAGATAGTTGTCCTTCAAAGATCGCCGTCACTGCATGTACATACTTAATTACAGGGCTAGCTTTATACACATCCAGTAGACCCCTCGCACCCCGATCGATTGCGCCTTCATCTTCCCTTCTCTCATGAGGTTCCTTTGATCTGCAGTATATAGAAACCGGGGTAGAATCACTACCATAGGACGAATACGGAATTGGACCGGCATTGCATATTGTAGGGGGAATTAATACTGTACTAATATCTTATTCTTATATATATACAGCATCACCAGCGTGCCGACGGGAATATACCTTGGTGATCCAACCTCCTTTTTTGGTACTGTATATATATATAAACCCTTCCACATACTCTATACCCACCCGAGCACCCATACATTTCGCTTTCCAGTCCTGATTTGGCTCCTCCTTACATTGATAACACCCACCCACTGAAGGTACCCCGACATACGAGCCAGCTTGCCACACGGCCCGAGTTATGATAGTGATATCCCCCGCCCCCCAATTAACGTCGTTGTATTTTGACTCTCTTCTACCTGATGGGCTTTATATCTGGCATCTTTATCTCGCTGTGTTTCTCATATCTGTCATCTTATTGAGGGCTCGCTATATCTGCTCAAATCATGTGCGTATATCATATCATATCAAAAATCGCTTTACGGTTGAACGCTTTTCATCGTATCTGACACCAATAGGTTGATGTTCCTACTGTGTGTGTTCATTCGACTATCCTCGATTCTTGGGCTGAATCTTTGCGATTCGTGTCCGACTCAGCTACCCTCATGGAGCTTGGTTTTCAAAAGGTTTCATTTTCTTCAATCTCACATGCCCTTTCATTCACTAAAACAGCAACACTTAATTACAGCATGGTCCCCAACACAAATCCTTCAAGATAGCTACACCCCGCCGATGGGTTACCGTTGCCACCGACCCAGCGGTCTGGAAGGAGTTGCAAAGCTGCGACGAAACGCTTTTATCCATGCAAGCTGCGGCGAATGAGAGGAATTCCATAAGTTACACGCTTGACGGTGCCATCCACACGAATCCATACCATCTAGACGTGATCCGGAGGAATCTCAGCCAGCACCTGGACAGAGTGTTACCGGAGGTAGCGGATGAAATAATATTGACCTTTCACCAAAATGCGGGGAAAGAAATAAGCAAGGAGTGGAAAAGACTGGATATCGATGTATTCTCAAAATGTACCTCCGCGGCCACAAACAGGGTGTTGGTGGGGTTCCCACTCTGCCGTGATAAGGAGTACTTGGATTGTCTGGTAAAGCTATCCAGCGAACTGTCTCGTGCAGGATTGATAGTGGATCTAACCCCTCGTTGCTTCAAATCTATCGTTGCGTTTTCTCTTCTTCACCGCAGTAGGGCTCAGAAGACTTTTCTCTCCAAGCTAGGACCGGTTCTTGAGGAAAGAAGGAGAATTATGGCACTCCGTAAGACTCAAGATGAGAAATCTGTATATGTATGCATCATAACTTTTTGACAGAGAACAACTGCTAACATCTCACTGGACTAGAACGATGCAGTCCAATGGGTTTTGGATGCCGCACCAGATGATACATCTCTCCACAATCTTTGCTATCGTATTTTGTATATCGGGATGTCGGGGATTCATATAATGGCTCTCGGAGTAATCAACGCACTTTACGAGTTAGCATCGTGTCCTGAATCTCAAAACTTAATAAAAGAGGAGGTCGAGCAAATCTTGAGCAAAACGGGCGGCTGGACAAAGCAGGCGTTAACAAAGATGCAAAAGCTCGATAGCGCACTGAAGGAGACCCACCGAATGCACTCTGTCACTTCCGGTTCGATCTTCCCTTCTCCTACTTGCAATTGACACTGTTATACTAACCCAAATACCTCAGCAACGATGATGAGGCAGGCACAGAAGCAATACACACTTTCTGACGGCACCTGTCTTCCGAAAGGACAGTGGGTGGTCGTCCCTGCGCAATCAATCCATTACTCTCCGGAATATCACAATAACCCAAAAGAATTTGACCCATTCCGCTTTTGCCGAAAAAGAGAGGAAGCTGGGCACGAAATGCAGCATCAGCTAGTATCTCCCGAACGCGGATTCATGACATGGGGGCATGGTAAACATGGGTGGTGAGTCAACACGATTACATCTTCCCAGGATTCAACGATTATAATGAATAATCCTTCTAGTCCAGGAAGATTCTTTGCAGCTACTCAAATGAAGGTTTTATTGGCGTACATCATTTCCAACTACGAGTTCAAGATAGATGGAGATCTTCCACGCACCGAATTCTTCGCCTTCTCCCGCATGTTAGATTCCAGAGCTAGATTGATGTTGAGGCGCCACGATGATGCGAGAGTGTCTTTAGTTGATCGAGGACGGTTAAGTTAGATTAGATGTTGCGAATATATTTTTGAAGATTGTGTATTATAAGCTTGGGTAGGCTTCATTATTATATTAGTTAAAATTAAATGAGCGGGTTCATGTGGCGTAACTACTACTTCTATTATACTTGTCCAGTCACGCATTGTACCTCATTACTTGATTCAATACGTGATTGTACCGCAGTTTGTCTCCTACTTACCAGTATTGTTCGGACTAATGGAGATGAAATGATATCTCACATGCACATATAACCACATTAATTTACCACGTCAAATTAAAAGGAGTCGGCGTGTTCGATGCTAGGCTTGAACTTTGAACCCTGAAATCAAGACTTTCCTCCGTATATCCGTAATTAATGCTAAATAATAAGACTAGTCCAAGACGTTGGGTTATTCCCCCGAAGTGGATCAATACCAAACCTACACCTCGACGGGCTTCGCGAGTCTCGTGACTGGTGGGGACCGAAAGACCACCCCACACTAAACCTAACTCACACTTTACAAGCAGATACCTAGTTTATAATGAGATACTCCAATGCCTTCTGCTATGAACCATTACCTCAACAAAATGTCACGCTAGCTGTAGAGCAATTGATCGATTACATGTAGCAATACATATCCCTTTCGGTTCATCAACTGATCGTAGGCATAGGTCTGACCGGCCGTAAGCTACATGCAGTACCAAACAAAAAGGGGAATTTAATACTGTATCAATACGGAATTGTGTAAAACTTCCGAATTAAATCGGAACCCTAATTGGTATACCGCAACAATTAAGACCGTAGCAGCAATACCGTAGTTTTGCGGCATTCTTCTAGGTGCGGTACGGTACTGGATTCACCCGTTTTTTTTGGTACTGTATATATATCTAATAAGTATATAATTAGAACCTGCATATGCAATGTGCTTTTATAGTCCTCTGATTGGCTCATTGAGGGATTTTGTTTCATTTGGAACATGTTGTGTTGGATATTAACATAGGGTATTGTGTTGGATATTAACATAGGGTATTGTGCTGAGTGGTGTTAGATTGTTAATAGGGTTTCTACTGGTTCTGGAATTCGATTAATAGTTGGATTTTAGAGGCTTTGTGGCTATTAAGGATATACTTGCAGCTTGAACTGGAGGTATTTCTGACTGATATATGGGGGATATCAGAAAAGGCACATATAGATCGACCAGAGCGGATATAGTGATGAACTTTGCCTGCCAGGAGGGGTCGAGGGCCGCGCAGCGGCCTGAGAGCCCCGACTGACAGGCAAATAGAGAAATAAGCCGCAGGGCGGCTTGCCTGTATATTGGACTGATTGATATACGTGTAGTACCACTTGTACTCACCTGTAAGAGGATAAGACGCCCGTTGGGATATATATCGCTTTGCAAACTTATGTTAAATTTGGTAGACCTACCCTTGGTATTATGGATCTTGCGGTATATCAAATAAGCCTTGGTATCTTACATACATACATGTACCTACTCTTCCCGTTTCAACGAGCGACACATCATAAAAGATCACTCGGCCTTGGCATCGATTGAAATTCTGTGAAGGAGCTCCGATCCGCAGCCAAATTCTTTTTCCTTTTGACCCAACCACAAGACACTAAACTGCAGTGGTGATCATCACTCTACTATGAGATCGATGAATTAGGGAAAGTCGTATTTTTTTCAACCGACGCGATTTGTATGTAAAATTCAGGCTTCAATAAAACTATCAGGGAAACGGGCCGTCGGGGGAACGGATGGGAAAACCGGTATATCGGGGAATAAGCTTTTATGCATCAGGCAATGTGTGAGGGAATGTATGAGGGAATACATGAGGAAATGAACCGGGGGATTAATCATTAGGTAAGTAAATGCATCGCGAAAGAAAAGTTGAAGTAACCGGTAGTACTTAAACCTATGACTTGTAGGATGCTACTCCATTCTTTATTAGCTAAACTACAGATGGTATGTCTTTTGCCCATATTATGCGCTGTCACACCGTACTTGAAACAAAAAAGTCGGTTTACTTCCTTAAACACATGATATATAAAATCTTAAAGAACCAATCCTGACCGGGCTAACAACATATCTGTTCACGAAGAGACCTATAATAACCTCGGGAACCCCTATCTAGGGCCACTAAGCTAAGCTCTAACCACTCGGCAGCTTCTATCATGATTATGAGTCAAGTCAAGTCAAGAGATTTTTCTCTACTCGTCGACCGTATCAGGTCGGAGGTCATGTATACTGCGTAGCTACATGTAGACAAGCAGACAACCAATCAATCGATAATAATCGACCAACCAACGAATACCTCAACCGGCCGTTGCTATAGACTACGGTCTGCATGCACTTAATGAATTAAACAAAAAGAAATACATGTATGTATAACCTCAATATGTATGCCCATATTCTGAAGGAACAGCCAACCCAAAACCGCACGCCGCCGCCCATATCTAATATTTAGATCTAGATATGTTGATTTCAAAGATATCTTCATCGATCCCTTCCGACGGTAGTAGTTATTATTCAATCCAGGTAAAATTGATCAAGCATCCCCTCGAGAAACCGGATTTTGATTAGTCTAGCGCGGAAGGAGCATTTGGTGGTAGATCTCTTGTTGGAACTGTTCAATGTAAGGTGAATACAAACACCACAGAGCTAGTCTTTTCCATCGGACAAACCATGAAGCTTAAGTCTCACCCCGGACATCTCGATACCCAAATTTTCTTAGTCTCGAGACAGAGTTAAAGCCTGCCAAGATATACATACTAGTAGTAATGTAGATGTTGTTGATATGATACTCTGTCTCGTTCTCCCCCGAATGTGCCCACTCCCGGACAGTACGTGCGTAACCTTCAACGGTTTATTACACGTTTCATCAGGTGTAATCTGAGCGGCTATAGCCTGATACTGCCAAGAACTAAACAGAGGTAATAGGGAGACATAAAGACGCCGTTATGACAAACTTTAATTTTGTTGACTATATAACTTGAATCAAACAACGTGGGCAAATATTGACGGACCTACTAGTGCGCTGCGTCTATAAACGAGTATACCATGTAACCTTCCTGTGAACGCCGTGCCCATAATTATATAACGAGAATATATGTAGTTGTATTCAACCGAAGTTGGTGACGGGTACGAGACAAGAGATTTAGGAAAGTCTCGTCTCGTCTTGTATTGTTTGAGCTAGGTCTTGGGTCCGGGAGTTTCGAGGCTTTTTTTCATATGATTATATGGCCTTAGGGGGGGTGGAAGTGCACAAATGCTCTCTAACCACACTAATCGATGCAAACACAAAGATCAGATTCTCTTGGTTTTTGAGAAATAAGGCTACTGTAACGAGCACTGTTCTTGGTATATTTTGGCTAATTACGGTTCAGAGGTTTTTGATAACCTGGCATCGTACCATAATATAATGAAGGGACAGAAATTCACAGCTAATGTAATCTGCGAGGACTAGCGTTCGAGGACATTACCCGTCTGCTTGCCTCGAGGACCCCCAAAGACATTTCTTGGCATCCCTATCTCTAAGTAGTATAGTCACCACCGGCGTGGTCGAGAACATCTCTGATATCGGCGGCACAAACGGATCAAAATATATTCTTATTTATACAAGCAGAGTGCGGCCTCCGGCCGCCCAAATGTAGCGAGGAAATGAAAGTGCGGGCGGTACTGCGATAGTAGTTTCTTAGAATATTATTGTTGCCATTCTGGATTATTGGGTCAAACGTACAGGCACGCACTAAACCTCATTTCCATTTCTCCTTATAGGTAATGTGTGCATGTGATTTATTAGCTATAGTATGCACTCTAAGTCATTCGATGAGTTGCTTTAGTACATATGTACGTGTAGTTCATGATAAAGTGCTATCAGGGAAATTCGACCTTGATATACATAAGAATACAGATGTAGTTCTGTCAGTGTTTGTTCTGTATATCTATTCAGTACTGCAATAACTACACAACCTTTAATGCCAGTTCCCTTACATCTTGAGAGTAGTTCTTTATCTATTTGAGTATGATATGCAATCACTATTAGAAATAGTAAGTAATAAGTGGAAACTGGTGGCGATGAGGAATACTATATATAGTTTACATATATTTACCATGATCAGGCTTGAAGCATCTAGACTTTAAAGTTTAGGGCAGTAATACTATCCTCTTGTGAGCTACATATAAAATATTATATATTAATTATTTAATAGTCCTTCGCTAATTAGAAGAAAGAACTGACATGTATCATAGACAGTTGACTTCAATAGATTGGGTAGTACTATTTCACTCTCTGGCTTTAGTGAACCTAGGTGAACAACTTTAGACTGACATTGTATTAGGACTATAGAAAACTTAGCTACTTAGCTCTTGAATCCTATTTACTCACTCACTACACACGTCTCTTGCATGCGGCCGGGGATCACACTACACTTGTAGTTATGTAATCTACCCGATTAAGATAAGTCAATTGCCTAAAGGCACTTGTAGGATATGTTAAATATATACATCCTTTTACTCTTACTGAACTGCCCTCAAAGTTCCCCCAGACACCTCGAGGATAATGCATGTACCGGACGTCCTCGATCGAGGTCAGACAGGAGCAGAGATCAGCGATGACGATACACCACAAGCTGCAAGAACACTCTCAAACCTCGCCTCGAGCGTCCTCGTGGACCCATAAATGAGAGAGCCGCTGACAGCAGGCGTGTTAACCACAATACTCGCTGCGCATGCTGTATGTTTGGGTGAGGAGAAGTGATCAAAACGTGATCTCGAGACCGCTCCGTTGAATTACCTACTACACCCAACAGTTTTAAATGTAGAGAATTTTGAAACATACATGTATACTCTAGATATAGAAAGCTCTGATGATTGAATACAGCGTGGCTGCTTTGAATACCTATATTTACTGGTTTGACAGTACGTGGGTTAAAATACGGGTTTTCTAGCATGCATATGGATGACTTGGGTGCACAGGTTTTTTTTGTTTGTTTGTTTAACTCATTTCGGTGCAGAGGTCTCTAGTATCAGTTTTACATTTAGGATCTAGGAGCAATTCCTCAGGGTTATGTGCAAATATTAGTAAGGCGGAATATCCAGTGTCAGCGAACTAACGGTCTCAATTAAGTACTAGTTCTTAGACGATCTATATATATAGCCATAACAGATTATATGAGTGAAATAACCATTTCCCATGACATGACCATATGAGAAATTAAGAAAGGCCTTTCTATACACCAGACTTGTTCTATTTATCTACTAAGGCAGATAAGGTATAGTACCATTGAACTTTTCTAATGAGTTCCCTACTCTAACCGAAGAAGGAAGATGAAAGTACTCAAGGTTCTATTCAAGGCGATAGAAAATGTTCTATCCCATAGCCCCCCCCTCGATGATGGTGTACGTGTTCTATTTGATAGAAAGACATAATCAGGACTATCGGGCGATAGAACGCGCTCTATTGCTTATGGGAGGTCTTCCACTATTGATTGTGATCATCGCCCCCCCCCCCCCCCCTCTCATGACTACAAGCTGGAGTCTAATAGGATATACTGTGTTATTCTAGGTCAAGGGACCTCCGAGTTATTTGAGTGTAGGCGCAGCTAGCTAAACAAAAAGTTACATAGAACTCTTAATTCTATATATATATACAAACCAATCATTCATTCTATCCCCTCGGTCGTAATAAATTTCCTACAACAACGGTGGAAATTCTAAATATTTCATGCTCAACAGTTACGGACGCTATGCTTATTGCAGATGGCCCACAGAAAAAGAGGCCTCTCCCGAACGTCCCTGTATAGTTGAACCTTTTGTCGAAAGAGCTTGGTGAATCTCCAAGTGAAAAAAACGAAAGGAAATATCGGTCCAAAAGGACCACAATATCGGCTATTACGACCCAGGGGATAGATCTACCCAATTAAGGCGCGTTTAAAGTCAAGGAGGTTTATAAATGTAACAACCGGTAGCCAATCATCAAGCAGTGTCATAGATGCAGCGATGAGTGATATTACATGATGAGGCAGAACAAGGTAGAAGCAGGTGAGTGATATTTCATGATGCAAGGCCGGCCACACATGCACAACATACCGATATTAACTTTGACCTACGCCACCAACCGTATCGATCTTCATTCTCGCTTCTATATCATATTACCGAAAAAAATCGTTCTATCACGACTCCAGGCATCAAAATAATCCGTCACGTATATTATACGGCCAGACCATGCACCCATTGAAGGTCGGCGTAAGCGTCAGAGCCGGCGCCGACCGCCCTGAAGGTCTATATTGTGGGACCTGGTTGGCCGGACGGATCTTCCTGTCATAATGCTTGAAGGCGTGGTCAAAGCGCGCCACTGCGCCCGGGCTCTTGGGTCATGAAAAAGCTTTAAAGGCTAAAGTTTCTGCTGACCGGCGAAATTGTATTATCTTAATGCATTCTACCCCAAACAAACAAGGATTTCAATGTCCTACCATGGGAGTGGCGGTTTTTATATCCGGAGTTCACCGCCATATATCGCATCCTCCCGACCATATTATTATTATGCTTTTTTTTTTCCATTGCCCACCCGACCGAGCATGTACTCGTTTACTACGGAAAGTACCAGAAAATGCAGGTGCTCAGGGCAAAGATAATCTGTATGGAGCGGCGGTGATCACTCATGCAAATTACCCTTGTCTCCGTCACTTGCATTTCCTGGTTCTTTCCGTGGTAAACGAGTAAACACATACATTAGTGAAATACGATATAGATGTGGGGCCGTTAGATCTGGTATATGGGCAGATTGGCATGAATCCCAGTGCAGAATTTTAGCTTGATGACACCAATACGGTAGCAGGTTTTACAAGCTTTTTCCATTCCAAATTATATTCACTCATACCAGGGCATTACAATTATGCGGTACTTACATGTATCCAACTAATCTTGGATGCAGCTCGCGAAATATTTTACGAATGCGAATAATGAATACATATACCACTGATTTCAGTTGGATGCCATTTAGAGGAGATACATATAGTTTCAAGAGGCAGGGTTCCCCGCGTTTTCCACATATGAAACTTGCAGGCTTCGGGGGTAGTGGGGGTACGTGATACACCCCGGGAAGTGTTGCTAAAAATACATCCTCAAACTTGAATCAACATCCTGTTACACTCATTTCACGAGATATATGCTAATACAAGACGTCAATGATAGAAAGGATCTCTGCCTAAGCGATCGCTGATGATGGGAAGGCTGTGCAAAATATGCCCGGTTTGCTATACTTGCTGTTGAGCCATTATCATCGCAGTCTCCACCGAGATGCAAGTTTCAGTCATTCAAATGTCCCAAAAGAAAGATTCGGTACACAAAATAACCAGTTCTTCCTGAAGCGCGTGTGCCAGGCGGCTCGGCACTACAACGTTTCACGGATCAACCGGGTTTCAAGAGTGCAATTAATGTCGCTCAGCTTCATAGTGGATCACTCGACATCCTTCTAGACTATCTTTAATTAATCTAGCTGAACAATCCTGGCTTCATCTCCTCGGTAGATACTACGTAATTAAGCTACGTATGTAAGCCGGTTTGTATATACCTGGATTTTATTCAGTACTACGACGACTAGCTGTCCTACAGAATATGGGCTCGAGCTATATTTGATTCCATGAACGACTGAGTCGATATATCGATAGACCGCGGTGCATACTATGTAGTTTGATCATGTGAGCGGTCTTACATTTAGCTACCTCCAGTCTTCCCCAGTTTCTCCACATCCATATATATCTCATGGCTAGGTTCGGATATTATTATATTCCCATTAATAGTCGCAAGGAAGATGGTCACCGGCAGGTGACCTATGCATCCAGTGCGAAGAAGTTGTGCGCACATATATATTCCACACCCGCGCCGTTCCGGAATAAAACGCTCTTCTTGCTACATGTACAAGGCATACACATATGTGCAAGTACTCGCTATTCACCATAAGAACCTGAAAATGCAGGTGCCAATGACAAGGATAATAAGTATGGGGCCAAGACAATTCTCCATACAAATTATCCCTGTCTCCGTCACTCGCATTTTGAGGTTCTTATTGTTGATAGCGAGCACTTGCACATATGTGTATGGTCGTGATATTGTCCTACATACATGTATATCAATTGCCTGAGCTAGACGACTGTATAGAAATTACAATCTTGATCTCGCATATAACCTTTTATTGAGGTCCAGCTGCTAGGCTTCCCTAGTTAACGCCTAAATGCCCCTCGTACCCACTCCCCCACCCCCTTTCTCCTGTCTCTGTTCGTCATCAGACGGAACGCCACCAAAATACGTGTTTGCAAGCAAGATTGTGGCTACGTCGTCCGATGAATTATTACCCACCGCTGTACTCTTCAGACTGCGAGAATAAAGGTACCCGTATAATATACATCCCGGATGATCGAACCAGATATGAACTACTGAGGATCCACTACCAAGAATTTCCTCGAGGAGCATCGAGACAACTCGAGGCATAGGTGTATATGGCTCGAGGCAGCCCAAGGCTGATCTCCTTAGAGGGAGAGGTAACTAGATACACCCCGTCCTCCTCACCTCGGTACGCTTCGTGGACCACACTGATCACTCTCTATCACTCGTGTTATCCGGTTGGGTAAGAGGACCGTTATACCCGTTATGGACATGTATTTAGTTTATCCATGGTCACTTATCCCCCCCCATGCACACCGTTCATACATATGCACGCTGATCCAAAGACGCAATTACTTAATTGAATTAATTGCCAAAGAAGCCACATAGACACACGTACACTCTGTCAGTAGTTAGGGTTATCTATGACTACACATATGGCTAGTAAGCGGATATTATTGAAGAGAAGATGAGATGTCGGTTACATGTCTTGTACCGTTCTTGGATTCATGTCTTATTCTCCTGATTGATGCAATTTCACTACTGCATGTCTTGCGGCTAACTGTTTCACCGATTCTCCCCGGAGATACATACTAGATTCCAGTTGCTCTCTTCCCCTTTCTCAGTGCACTGCTTCTTGGCAACCGCGCGCGCGACATTATGCGCTTGATCACTCCTTATGCGGAAATATCAACGATCTTCTACTAGTATTTCTCTGAAGTTTTTGAACTGGGCCATTATTGCATACACCCGATCCACAAACGTCAGTAAAATACGAGTAGTCTTGATCGCAGGGACCAGGCTAAATGTACATGTCAATATCACCTGACACAATTGACACAAAAAAATGAATCTGACTTTGATTCTAGCGCTTGAAATGAGGCGGTCTTTTCATCCTTTCCGACCTCGCTTGATGGTCAACGTATACATGCATTGCATGCTAGAAGGAGTGATAACGAAGTTTTTTTACATGCTTCGGACACATGCTATTCAATCCAGCTTATTTTCTTTTCTTTTCCTTTTTGCATTCGGGCCGTTTTTAATTTTTTCCCGGCCCTTTCCACCCGGGACACGGAGTTTCATAACTTAAACCGGAATCCAACAAACCAAACCCTCTGTTCACTACGCACCAACAAGGCAGAATGTGTTGTTGCAGTTTGAGACATCAATAGGAGAGAGTGCATACCTTGCACGTGTCTTCGGGTATTTATCAAAGAAAATAACGTCTTATCCAGAAGGAAAGGGAAAAAACAAACAGAAAGGGAAAATAAAAACAAAAAACGCTTGCAATCATTGATTGAAAGCAGCGCCGCCGACTGGAGGCAAAACTAATTGTTCGGAGCCAATAGCATCGCAATCCTTGCACATAACAACGGGAGCGATTCCCTTATCTGCAGAGGATCATCACTAATCACTCGAACGTGTCTAATAGTCATGGTCCACCTCGACAGTATGCACGTACATTTCAATATTGTCTAATTAGAAAGAAATAGATGCTCTTGATTCATCTCAAGACGACGTCGTTTGTCTCTCCACAAGCTACTTGTATGTAGTAGTTTACTAATAATTTGGAATCTGAGACAAATATCAAGGTAATCGTAACTATGTTGTTCTGACAAAAAAGAGTCTGTTTGAAATCGAGCAAGGTGAAAACAAAAAAAAGAGAATAGATACAAACCGTCTCATGTTTATCCCTACCATGTGTCCGTACTCACTTGCTTGTGATATAAAACAACCCAATCAATGACCTCCGAGACACCCACGGCCCGCATCACATTGCTAGTACTAGCTATCCGTTGGACTAGTCCAACGGGCGATTTCTCACTATTAGAATTTAGGGCACATATGGCTAGCTAGCCCCGCAAGTAGGATCAGAATCATGTTACCATTCTCCTCCCTCGCCAATCCAAAACTGCGCTGAAAACACACAGTTGTCTCGAATCGCGCATCACCCACCGAGCGGTAGGGAGGCTCGGATAAACTCAAAAGAGAAGTGAAGGTTTTGCGCTGAGACGTTGCAATAAGATGCGGCAACAATGTTTGATCGGCCTCTCGAGGGCTTGTTCTCTTTTCTGACACTGCCTCAGGTGCGTTGCAGTGTCAACATTTTGTTCTTGTGTCTAGTGGTTTCTGTGGGACTGACAGAAAGATCATGCCCACCAAGCTAGCATTAACTGCGCATGCTTTATGGTACGTAAAAGAATTTCATAATCAAGACCTCACTGCATCAAGTCTTTGAGCACACTCGAATTAATGATTGAGGGCAAGTATAATTTAGCTTTCTCAATTCCTAAGAAGATGCGAGGAGCGAAACATTCACGCACACTTTGATCGAGATTTATAACAGGATACATAACTACTTTGATCGAGATTTATAACATGATACATAACTATTAACTCTAAAAGTCTTATTATTTCTTGAAAGGTGCTGAGAGGGCTACCAGAGATATAGCCATGATCAAATTAGGAAGTCTGGTAATTATATATTTAGCAAAAACAAGCGCGAGCAACCTGTCGCACGTGCTGACCGTGAATCAAGCCCCCAACAAAGGTCTTAAACCCACGTACATACTCCGAGTTCGTTATTAGGCCTTATAATTTGGAATGTCGTACGAAGAAATATATAATAATTAGAGGTTACGTGACGAAGGTGTATGTGTAACTTATTACAACCACTTAATACCCATTCGAATTGGGCCATTGAATAGAGAAGTCTTTTCTCTTGGTGCAGGTTTCTAGCTCGATAATAATGTGCTGATTTAAATTTGATTATAGGGACCTCTAGAATGATTGGGTACGTACTTCTACACTCGCTACAAATAAGAGGCCCCTGAATTAGTCCTCGATATACATTACAAGTATGCGTTCCTGTATAAAACCATGATCATAATCGAACGCACAATTAATCACGACTACAAGCACATATGCAATGTATATTGCAGAAATAAGGAAAGATGATCATTCGGGCCGTGTTTATGATTATACCGCCGCGCCTGCATCATCCTGGTGCAGGCTGGAATGATGATCAGATCAAGAAACCATGCCACGAGTGAGAGGGCATGACCCGTATGTACACCCCACGATACACAAATGAAAGAGAAGGAAAGAAAAGGAACAAGACCAGGCTGAGTCTTTTATCTATTTCTCAACCAGCAGCACCATGTATCACCAGCATTGATATCACATCAGCCCAGTTTCTGAAACGACGAAGCAAACACAAACCCACTAGAAGCGATTACTCCCGCCAGTAGCATCGTATACTAGCTAGTGACCACATGAAAGTCCACAAACCAACCAGCTAACTCGATAGCTATAGATGTCGCCCTCTCGGTCGTTCTTAGTCTTCAGCTCCGGTGAAATCTATATATTTCAGGCTGTAACCTGGATATCTCACGGACAGTGGCCCAATCCATCTGCGATTCCGAGACCGTCGCGTGATGGATGTTCCGAGTCTCTTTAACTTCCTTACCAGTGACTGAGCATGAGGGAATTCAAAAGGGATGTCGTGGGTTGGTAAGTTATAATGTCAGCCAACCACTGATCAGCAGAGTGATGCATGCCATCCACGAGCGCGCGAGCAGTGATCCATGCATGCAAGCAAGTTATACTCTACTCATAGTTTCTTTGACGTTTTTGGACTGGGCCACTATTGCATACACCTGAAATTAGGATCTTGGCGTATTTTTGTATGGTATGTAATATTAGTCGTCCTGGATCGTGGACTCACGGGCACGTCTGTAGTATAACACCATCCCAGCCAAGTAAATACTCACCATCATCATATCGGTCGCCCGAGTCTCGAGCTCTCCGGGCCACCCATTGATTGTTAAGCAACCCCTCCAGCACCGTACAATATTGTAACACCGTATATATTAGCCATGTCCTAGCTAGCACCGCCCATGACATCCATCAATCGCCTCGAGCGTCATATTGTTGAAGAGCGCCCCGCAAATGCCCGACGCCCCTCGATATATTCCTCCCCTCGACTTCGACACTCTCCCTGATAATTCAGGGGGGGACACTCCCGCAAAAAGGCGAAAAATAGAAAAGAAGGTGCATACATGCATGCATGGCTCCTTGGATCTATCATCGTTTGGAATATGCGATGTCGTAGCAAGGATCTTGTGAACTGCCGGGTGACCCGGGATCTCGGTTATCGGTTGCGGCCTCATTAATCAATCAACAGCTCGCAAGCTGCCCTGCAGGTGGTATATTGTGAAGTTAGCCATGTATGTATATATATACTTGTATCCAGCTGGCTAGCTGTGGGATGCATGTATATCGTGGCGTGGATAGCGGTGGTAATTAAGCGGTACGGCCGGTAAGCACGCAAACCTCCCTACCTACCCTACACCCCAAACCTGGTTATCGTGCTTATTTAATTGTTTATGATATATATGCCCAATTAAGCTGTCCATATAATGCATAGGATCTATATTAGAACGTCTCTATTATATTATTACATACGCGTGTGTCTGTCATGTGTGTGTGCTATACATGTAATATAATAATTCAGTGTTAATGCACGTTGGCACATGTTGTGTATACATATGTAGCTGGGCAGCTGAGCATGAGGCATCAAAGATAAAGATCTTGCTGAGTCGATCAAGGGTACAGCGATTCACAGGCATCTGGCGAATACCCCCATTTGACGAACAGGGATTACGGCCAATAAGAATCAGGATATCCAAGTCAAACTCGCAGTTTGACTGGTTGCTGGCTGGTTGCTACATACAAATTCGCCAAATGGGGGTATTCGCCAAATGCCTGTGAATCGCTGTACGCATATACAATATGTAGGAACGCAATTGCAAGCATATTTACACGTAACTTTGAGAGAAGACGCGACCTGCCGTCATAGATATATAGACTGTATGTAGCTGATATTGTTTATCGTGATCATTGTCATCATACGTGTAACTAAAACCTAGTATACAGATCATGATGATGGCTGTATTTATTTACCTAAGCCCCACTCGCTAGATCAGACAACCTATAGTACAGTAGGTATGCAGGCAGACCTGAGACCGGCCAAGCAAGCGAGGGGAATCCACTGGATGATCGACAGGCCTATAATATCGTACACTCCCGTCGGCCACCAAGGGACTCGGAGCTATTCATATATACATGTAGTTGGAGCAGAGCGTTACCTGTCATAAGGGGACCGTGGTCAATTGGTCAGGCGGCCGACAGACAGACAGAAGACAGTCTTTCATTATATACAATTGACGTAACTTGGTCTCTTCCTAGATCATGGCGCTCCCGAGCTGAGCTCTCCCTCCGACTCAGGAACTAGTAAGAAACCCGATTATAACGTAAAAATATATATTGGATCAGCAAATCAATCAATTTATTGTGCTCACTCTCGTTCTTTACCTCCGTTCTTCATTTCTTTTTCTTTTCTTTTTCTTTCTCCCCAACTGTACATGTATGTACGTACTGTGTACCTTACATACAGGGTTACTCGAAAACTTTATGTACATGTAGGTACTCGTATTTTCCTGACGTTTGTAAAAGGAACCGCTATTGCATACCATACTAAATTGTGGACTTGGCGCGTATTTATATGGTATGCAACAGCGGTTCCTTTCACAAACGTCAGGAAAATACGAGTACAGGCTGCAGCTGGCTAGTACCTACATGTACATACATGTACATAATGTGCATATCTAATATATTTATTACATGGTGTTTGATAGATGTTTGACCGTTAGTTATAACGTTACATACCCGCAGCCATACAACGGCAGCATGCACTAAAACCCTTGGTAGACTCTAGCTCTGTCCCTGATCTCTTCCGCCATTATTACCCCTCACTTCCAGAGCAACTATGTATGTACGTATAATTTAGAAATTTAGGTAGTATGTACCTATACATGTGTCTATGCCTGTACCTACAGCCTGGCCGGGAACATGTCGCTTCTAGACCTTAGCCCTCCATGTGACGGACAGACTTTCGTTCTAGATAATAATAATAATATTAACGTTGACGTTTGGGCGGAGAGGGAGGAAGGATCAGAGTGGATTCATGCGGGCGCACGTTCCCCAAACATAGTCCGCGATTAGGTTCCATATCACGTATACCCCGTATAACCAGAATCATGGCATGGCCGCCTCTAGACCAAGAGAGGGCCCCCCCCCCCCCCCCAAATCCCTCTTCCCAATTGTTTGCGTCGAAGGATGATGATGGGCAGGCACTGAATACCTAATATCCGAGGGCGCCTACAGCAGTTCTACACCGTAGTGTGCTGTGCTTCTAGCCGCTTTCTTTCGTGTGTGCGCGCGTGTGTGTTTGTGTGTGGGCTGTTTGTGTGTAAATCATCTTCAAGCCCCTACTCCCCCCCTCCCCCCGCTCCCGTCCCCGACTTCTCGATTGTCTTGTTATGTCCAAACGGGTACCGGGTGCGCGGGGTGTGAGTTGCGTGAATGGCTAGCCACTTCGTGTTGCTGGGCAATACTATGCCTTGTCATGCCCGAAAAAGACCCCCCGAGAGAAGCAAAAGCTAAAATATTATGAAGCTACCAGAGAAGAAGGAAGTACGAGTCGATAATCTCATCAATGAACATCGTACGATTCCATTCATTAAATCCCTGCTGCACAAACATTCAGTTTGCCGCCAGCCAGCCAGGGGCACTTGACATAGCTAGCTATACCAGCCATACAGACTGCTAAGATCTAGAGGAATTGGCCAGATCCAGCTGAGGTGAAATTGCGTCCATCACGTATTGACCGTTAACGTTATCTATCAATCATGCCGGACATTGGACTCACCAGTTATAGATCATGTTCGAGTCCAACTAGACGGGCCATGATCTAGCCCATCAACCATCGTGATAAACGCTGCGGCATTCGTGACGAAATTTAAAATTAGGTCGACATGCATGTATGCAAGTTCCCCTGTGTGTAGAAGGAATCTCGAACTGATGTAGCTGGCCATCCACTCCGTTCCAGGAGCCCCGGGATCGGCAGGCAAGTCGATGCTTAATTGGCCTTTTCTTCATGATCATACTGACGGATTTCTGACTGAGACGCCTCGGACGCCAGCCGGTCGGGCCGTGAGTAGCACCTTACTGCATACATACATGTATTGGCAGCGGAGCAATCAGGAACAGGAGAGCTAGCCTGATATGTAGGATGATCATGATCTATAGAGGCCTGGTATACTACATGTATACTACATAGGTATGCATACTATACTACACGCTTACCAGCAAATGAACCAGAAAATGCAGTTGCTCAGGGCAAGGATTATTTGTCTGGAATGGTGACGATCCCTCATACAAATTATCCTTGTCTCCACCACTTGCATTTTCTGGTTCTTTTGCTGGTAAGCATGTATAACTACTAAAATACATTACATGCACTACCACTACTCCATGTACTACTACTACATACTAATGCCACCACCACCACCACTACCACCACCACTACTACTACTACTACTACCACTACTACCACTACTACCACTACTACCACTACTACCACTACTACCACTACTACCACTACTACCACTACTACCACTACTACCACTACTACCACTACTACCACTACTACTACTATATGTTGGGTACATGTACATACATGTATTATACTGCTATGCTTAGGTCTCCCTTTCCCCTTCCTCACGTCGCCGACAACGTTAATATATAATAGCCACTGATTAATATGAACGATCGACGATTGAGCATTACTAACGTCGCCGGGCAGAGACATGAGCTTAATTGGCACAATTGATGTCCTCCTATGCCCACTGAGGATTGCAAGATGTTGGATTCGTGATTGACGGGCAAGTTTGGTTGTGGACTGATCAGCTGATCTGTATATATCGGCCCCCCAGTACACTCTCGGATATCCTGACAATATGATATATAGCTGCCAATCTGATAGCAGCCGTTCGTACATACAAAGACAAAACATCTATCGACGGATGCACAGTTATCGGACCGGCCCCGAGCTGCCAGTCAGCTACACAGCTGGACGGAGCGGAGCCGCTTCCGCATTCGAGCCAATTCAAGAAGATCAGTACTTGGTATCTGGTATCAAAGAGCAACCTCCATGCCAGATCAGGCCTACCTGATACCATATCCTCCCCCCTCCCCCCCCCCAACCCTCCAATCACTTCCAAAATGGAGGAAAGAGCCGCGTAATTAACCATTGCTGGCCTGTATAGTACAGGCGTTGCATCCACCCAGAGCTCAGGAGAGATTGCTGGAGACAGATCGCTATAGAGAGATTAAGAGCTCACAATCTCAACGGCAAATGGGATTCACGGTTAATTACTATGCTAATAATCTCGACTGGTTCACATACATCTAGATCACACACTGAAAATTCCCTAGTTAGCCGTTATGCTGTCGCACCTCGGCGCTGTTCTTCATCTGTAAATCTCAAAGTTTTCCAGCTGCCAGCTCCGCAATATCGCCGGTCGGTAGACATGGTGGTGGTTGCAATGTTCGAGTCTATCAATGTATGTGTCTAGCTATACGTACGATCGTACGAGCTACAGCAGGGATGCTTCTGGCGTGCCCGCGATACGCACCGCACGGTGCAGCAGCTGGTTCGGAGACGAAGATGCGCACCACATTCACCTGTGTATGCCTCTTATCCTTGCACAACTAGCTACCTTTTATGGGTGATGGGGTCGGGGGGAGGTGGGGACTTTCAGACCAGTCATGATTACCGCCGTCGGTAATTAATATGTGCTTGTGTTATTTAATTACAATATATGGACCCCATGTACTTTAAGCTTTGTGATATTAGAAATGACCTCTCTTTGGTAATAGCTACTTTAATCTAGCTAGCTTAACTCTCTTTTTGCACTGCATGACTGATGTTCGTAGCCTAATTATTCAGCTATGTAACTATTGGTGACGATCATGACCGCGAGCAGAACTAGAATTCCATGCAACTTGCCTGATAGCTACTTATAGCTAGCTACTGACACATACGTACGTGATCGAATATGATACATTCCTGTTAATTACTAGAAACCAGCTACATTATAGCTGTCAGCTCTTCAACCGCTATATTTCATTCTACTAACATACAAATCCTATCACCCCCCTCCATTCTGCTCTATTCGCCCGGGGCAACGACAGTGTCGAACTGTTCCTCTTACCCCTCAGGTGACCAACTCCCCTGAAGGCTTGATCTTTCTGTATACCCATCAGTCTGGTAATTCTGCTGCGCTGGCTGAGGGCATGGATTCCGAAACCCCCGGCGGGCCATACAGTTGGATCCAACGCTACCCCCGATTTCCCTCTCCCTCTTTACCGAATTTCACGTTCTCTCACTCACTCAATTGCTTACCATACCTCGACAATTCATAATCAGTTACACTAATTGCCGCAACATCGACCTCGTGATGTCCCTAATCCCCCCCCCCGTCCGTGTTTCATTCCACTCAATATCCCACCTCATGCTCAATAGCAAGATCAAGATCTATGTATGTTAGTTAGCTATCTCTCAGTCACGCACCCACCACCTCCACAATTCCCATGATCGACATATGTATATTGAAGCTACATATTTACACTACCTGCACTGCACCGTAACACCCGGAACCATTGATCAATTGACCTGGCGATCATTTCCGCCTCGTCTTCTGCAGGCCTTATTCCCGAGCATGCTACATTACATGTTATGCATAGCTGTGCACATCCCCCATAGCATACATAAAATACGTTGCATGCACATCTTACATGTAGGCAGCCATGCACTATAGTATAGTTTGCGCGCGGCGGCACTGCGCGGACCTGGCTGGCTGGTCGCCGCTCCTAGACTACCGCGCGCGGCCCACTTCAAGAAACAAGCGACACCGCCGGGCAGCCTAAAACAGCAGTAAAATCCCCCCAGTTCCCTACCTCCCCTCCCTCCTTCCTTCGAACCCCATGCGAGGCGAGTCCGAGTGTAGACGTCCCTCCCTCCTTCCCTTCCCTCCATGCCTAGTCCTTGTGTAGCCCAGATCCTTGGGGCAGGTTCCCGAGGCTGTGGAGAGATATATTGCGGCGTGGGCATGCTCCTCTCAGCTGAGGTTAGTGGCCTGCAAATCCAGGAATCCAAACGTGCCAGGGCTGTCCCTGGGTGTAAGGAGGGATGGGATGGAGGGGATGGGGGGTGGTGGGGGGATGCTAGTTAATATGGGATGAACATAAACTCGCCCAACCACTTGTTAGACAAGAGTCGAGTGATCAATCGATCTACCAGACGTAGGTGGCCGATGGGGGAGAGGAGGGGGTGGGGGGGTTGGAGGAGCGCGTCGGCCGGCTGCGCTAGCTAGCTACATGTAGCTTGTTAATATATGTCAGGCACATAGCTCGAGTTGCGAAACGGGGGAATAATATAATAGCTTAGTGATCAAAGATTAGAAACCTGTAACTAGGTATGTCGCTGGGGGGGAATATCTCGGGTCGGGCACACCCGATCTCTCAGATATATAATACAGCTCGCGAATTGCGGCTTGTGGGTTTCTGTAGTGGTGGTGATACTGGCGGGCTGAGTGTATGGGGAAGGGGAGAGTAGAGTACTTGGAGCGGTGGTCGAGGTGGGCTGTGGCTGGAGGTGAGTGAGTAGGAGAGAGAGGATGACATGTACATATGTAACGGAGGATGATCATGAGTCGTTACTGATACTCCTTGTGTGTGTAAAGTGAGATGAATAGCCTGAAATTTAAAGAGAACGGGGAATTTAAACAAAAAAAATAACTGAGTCAAGTAATTATAAAAATAGAGATGATGGCATCGCACTGGGATTTGGGAAATACTTGATACTCATGGATCATGCCAAGAGAGTGGTAGAGGTAAAAAGAGACTAGATATAGATCGAGGTAAAGATAGAGAAAGACGGTCAGTGGCATCAATTCGCACTTCCTGTATCACCATCCTTCACCTTGTGCCGTAAGCATAGCATGAAGAATATGGTACTGCCTCCCTAAAGATATTTTCAATGACTCCGTTATTCCCCAAGACTGAAAGTAGAGGTGCAGCTAGTATCGATAACACATTTGGAAGGAAAAAAAAATTACTGTCTCTCAATGTCCCACCATGCCATGGAGGAGCAGCGGGAGGAGGAGCAGCGGGAGGAGGAGGATGAGGAACAAAAACAACTCTCCCCGCTGTAACATACCCTGCACGTTCGACTTTCGAATTCATTGTGTGACACATATCCCCCCCCCCCCTCCCTCTCTCCGAGTAACGTATCTTATGGAGTAAGTGAAGTAATTGCCTGCCTACCTACATGAACCTACCTACGTTCCTTCATTCCTGCTATAGTGTATACTACCTGCCAACAAGGCTGTTCAGGTGAGCTTGACTCAGGGTTTTAGAATCCACAAGGAATCCACTAATAGTGATTCTAGCTCGTGATTTATCACTATTCGGGCATTATCGCGGAAGATCCTTAGTTTGAGGACACCGACAGTGGAAGTTGCGGATGCGGAGATGGTATATTATTCTTAGTGCGCGATTGAGTGGTAATAATAGTTAGAGACGTAGACGTAGGATGGGGAGAGAATGAGGAGGGGCAAACACACACCCGGGGGGGGGGGGGTCCTCACTGTACGAGCTAGCTAGCTGGCTGCTAGCAAATCTCCCTAGCTAGCCTTGCCAAAAAGAAAAAAAACAAGATGATCCCATGTATGCTTGCCCCGGAGCCACGAGGCCCTTTAGCTTCAGCTTTTCGGTGCTGTGGTGGCCCGTGTGCTTTTGTGCAAATGGGGGTGGGGGGGAGTTACATATAAAGGGAACAGGTTTTTCTCACATTCTTGGTTTTTTTTTTCAGTTCATCAGATCACAAGCACAATAAGACCAAGGCATCCGATTCGAATATATAGCTGGGTTGTTAGTTGATTCAGTCCAGTTCAATCCCTCTCAGTTCTCATATAAAACATCTCGATATCTTTCCTCTCAGCAGCAGCAGCTCGTCCGCTTCTTTGTCTCTCAGAATTCTGCATCAGTCAATATATAAAAAAATATAAACTGTATAGCGTCCTCGTCTTCCTTGGAGTGTTCAAATATACTTGACATTGCCTCTTGCCGCTTCTCTATTCTCCTACCAACAATATCCCAAATTATTTATATCAATATATATATATATATCAAATCGTCACCATGAGCGGATCAGGATTCTACAAGTTCCGCTGCAAGAACTTCCTCACCTACAACTGCGAAAACTGGGTCTGGGTCAACCACTCTGCCTGCGCCCAATGCGTGGTATGCCTCTCCTCCTCCTCCTCCTCCTCCTCCTACTCTGCCAGCCCTTTTTCCCCTCAATCTCCACATTTGCAATTCCCAGTATAGCTAACCAGGAGTTCGCGGTGCAACAGGCTGCCGGACGAGACAATACAGACAGTGAACTACAGACCGATGATGGCCATAGTGCTTCGTCTGTAGTGTTGCCATGCGAGATCATCTCCCCCAGACGCAGTGCTGCTACTGCGGCAGGCCTTGACTTCTTCCACCACCTTTTCTCCTCAGAAGAGGAGGAGGAAAAGGAGAAGGATATGGCTGTGGCGATGCTGGAGTCTCGGGGATTCTGCGATCTTGATTGTGGTGAAGATGTACCTGGGAGCTGGGAAACGGCGGTGAAGGTACATCCCTGCTGTAAGCACTGATTTCGATCTATTTTTTTTCCTATGTGTTTCCATTTTCGGTGTTTTTTTTGTTTCTTTTTCGGCTTTTCCTTTGTATACCAGGGTCCGATCGAGGATGAAGAGGAGCGGGTTAGTGCCTGATGGGGGAGGGGGGGTGGGAGGAGTGTGGTCGTGGTTGAAGATGACGGTGAGTAGGATGGTATTCGAAGGTGGTGATTATGGTGGTTGTGGTGGTGTGGAGAGGAGCATTCTTTGGGAAACATCTGTCAGGGTTTCTGGTAGGGATCAGGGGTTAACGTTTTTTCTTTTCTTTTTTTTCTTTTTTTCTTTCTTTTCTTCCTTTTTTTCTTATTCCGTACCATTTCTTCGGCCGCGCAATTGTGTCGTCAATCTTCGGGGAGTGCTTGTTTCAATTAACCATTTGTTGCTTTTTTGTGGGAGGGGAGGGGGGGGTCTCCATGGTGGTTTAGTTTAGGTTTAGTGTCTTTTCATTTCCTTATTCCACTCTTTATGACGAGCATGATCTGATGTTATCAGCCTAGGGTTCTCTTTTGTTTTCTTTTATGTTGTTATTGTCTCTCTTCTCATCTTTTTTGGTTCAATGGGGCGGGCGGAGATTACCGGAATGGACATGGGAATGGGTTTTTTCTCTTTCGTTTTTTGTTTTCTTTTCTGCTTGTCGATCTGCAATTGCCTGAGGATATGCATGTATATGTGTGCTTATTACAATACAACTACCATTATTACCCCCATCAGCGAACCAGCCCAAGCCATCATATCAGCTAGTAGTAGTAGTAGTAGTAGTAGTAGTAGTAGTAGTAGTAGTAGTAGTAGTAGTAGTAGTAGTAGTACATGTAGTAGTACATGTAGTAGTAGGCGCACTTGGTTAGTTAGTAACCTTCCAAGCAGCGTGACAGGTAACGGCCATGCTGATACTTCTCCCTCCCCCCTCCCCCCTCCCAATCAACTACACTTGCTCGCTCAAAAGTTCATGAAACTTCACACCTGGACGTCAAACATCGGCACGACCAAGGGTCGGGCCGAGATGCCCCCACCCAAGTAGTACCACCATCCGCGCCTTCAAAGACGTCACGCACAGGCCCCAAATTGTACCTGCATATGCGATATATTCTTGGCGACTAGTACTGCTCGCTTGCATAAAGGAGCGTAATTTAGTTTAGGTGGTGAGAGGGGGGGGGTAGGTGCATGCAGTAACCTCAGTCCACATAAATGGAGGGTGTTCGAGAAGTTCTGGATATATATATATATACATCACATATCATGTGTGGTCAGATGATTATGATAATATTGATGTCGGTGTCGGTGTCGGTATCAATGATGATCATCTTCAGAGGTGTGACGTGGGTGGGAGAGCTAGAGAGGTCCTGCGTGCTGGACTGATACGAGTAGAGTACAGGTACAGTACTGTACGGCAGGGAGACAGGGAGACAGGGGGGGACAGGCAGGCGTGACGGCCGTGCTGGGAAAGGCGGTGCCTAGGTAGCTGGTTGATTACATTTACATACATGTATGTACATATACCTACCTACATGTGGCCAGCTACACTAGTAGGAGGGAGGATTACGGCGGTTGTACTGAAATTTGGGGTCGGGTTGTTATCGCGTGATTTCACATTGAGATCGAGGAGAATACAATACATGTATTGTTTGCACCAAGCTGCAAGCAATATAGTATCAGGACAGAAGTTTTGGTAATGTACCCTTTTTACGGCGAAAGTAGCCATGTTGGGCTGCCCGAAACAATCACCCAACCTCATGAAAAAAAAATTATAACCCTTCAAGGGCAGTTGGAAACTATCTCAAGATGGAACTTGGAGAATTCTAGAATCTTGTGTCCCTTCTTCAGGCGTGTGCCCTCCAATTTTTAAAGTGATGATTTGGGTGTTTCTGGTTTTGTATGGTGTCCCCATACAAATCTTATGTTACAACGGCAACCAAAAATTGCCAAAACTTCCGTACCCCGACTATACATACATGTACTCTTAATCTTGCCCATCCCATAACTTTAATTGCAGCTTGCTACTTGCATATACCCGCCGCTACGCCTGTCAGGATAATATTGTCGATAAAACAAAATGAAATAAAAAGAGAGACAAAACAACATTACGACACTAGTAATGACTCCAACTAAATTCTCCGGCCGCAGTAGGTGAATACTACATGTATGTATTCTACAGTGCCCATACATCGTCCCCTCCCGCCACTACATGTACTTAACTCCCTCACTCCATCCAAAGAAGAAACAGAAAGCAAAGCAGAGTGTATGTGGTAATGTGATAATGTGGTAAGCTAGTGTGGGGTTTACAGACGGCCAAGGTGATAGAACCACCCGCGTGGGAAACCTTCCAGGATCTGGGATCTGGGATAGGGATACACGCAGAAAATGTGTTCATTAAGGGAAGTACAGTGGCATTGTCCAGTCAGATTCCTTCGCACCCTTGAGCGCTCTGAGACGAGAAACAGCGATGGGAGAGCTAGAGGTCGAAACAAGGTAGGCATGGCTTTTTTAGCCGAGGTCTGCGCTGAGAGGGGTGGCGGTGCCGGTGGTGGTGGTGGTGGTGGTGGTGGTGGGAAGATCGATCTGAAGCTGTCAATTCTCCTCTCCTGCTCCTGCTACTCCTTTTCCTCCTCTTCCTCTTCCTCGCCCTCGTTTCATGTCTAGAGTATTGGTAATTGGGTCCCAAACGCCGAAGGGTAATAAAATCACAGATTCCATACTGGCACCGAGAGTCGTGGTCGAGGCTGGCCTAGAGTTGCTGCCTTGGACAGCCCGTGAGATCAAATCCGCAGTTTCATTTCCTGTGACAATCTAGATCCCTCGAGACATTAAGCATGGGGAGTTTGTATGAATTGATTTCAATCCCACATAAACAGCTTACCATAGCGCGCGCTCACCCCGCCAAATCTCTATTTTCAATCAAGACAATCGCGAAATATTATTTCCCTCGAGCTTTCGTTCGGTGGTCGGTCTAGATTAGGTAGCAAGTAAGGCTATCCAATAGCAAGCACGCGGGGAGTCGTGGAACACCTGTCCAGCTATGAACTCGAGCTCTATCGGTACTTCTCTAGATCATTTGTCCGTGCAGAAAACGACTTCATCTCTTTCCTTTCTTTTTTTCGCTTCTTTTCTTTTATTCCAGCCACATTCGCTCGGTAGATTATTCTTTTGTTTCTTTTCTTTTCTTTTCTTTTTCGCTCTGATGAGATATAGATGCGAGGGCGATCCTTTTTGGGGTAGAGGCGCACACTGCTTAATGGGCGGTGGTGGAAAAATCAGATTACTGTCACTTTTGTTTGGCGGCTACAAGAGTTCGAGACTGGATCCGTCGACACCCACGCCCAAAGACCAGAGCGCAGACCTGGCTGGCCAGCCAGCTGGTCTGATTCTACATAGCTCTCTCGACATTAATATCAACGGAGCGCTCCGCGAGCACATTTAAAAAAAAAAAAAAAAAAAAAAAGAGAGTCCTGTAGTACTTGCTCGCGATCGCTCATATCACGTTAAAGCCGCTGTGGCTGTCGCTTCGCGCCAACAAACACAAACAGACAAAAGACGGATTTCAACAGAACAGGGCAGCAGTAGAAGAATTGTGTAAATCTCAATCAATGGTCGTAAACTGTCTCGTACGTGCCAAAAGAGATGCATATTTCCGTCGGAAATCGTGTCTTGCCTTGGGCCCCCTCCGCCCCACACACACACACCACATAACACACCATGATCCATCTGATGGGGTGCGATGTGTATGTACGTTTGGGCCTTATGCTGCTTCACCTCGCCTCCCAAGACGGTAACCAACCCGCATACATGCATGCAGCGGATGCAGAAAAAAAACGAATTATGCTTCCCCTTCCCTGCGTGTGCGGAGCCGATGACAGCCCAGCAGATCGTAGATCGGGGGAATCTTGGATACATACATATATGTAGAGTATGTACAATAATATAAGGTGCCTGCCCAGCCAGTGACATGGAGAGGCTGAACGCCGACACTCCACGATATATATGTGTGATCCAGATACTGGACCAGATAGGTTACTCTACACACACGAAGGATCATGCCTTGATTGTTTAGTCAAGTTTCCTCACGACTGCCGGATGGTGGGTACATAACTGCGGTACATGAATCGATGTGCCGAGTCTGTGGGGTGGAGTGAGGATTCTGGTGGTATGGTATGGTATGGGATGGGTCGATGATATGAGACGGGATAGGCTGGAGCATAGGCGGAGGTGGTTCTTTTCTTTCTTTTCTTTCTTTTTCTTTCTTTTATTTGTTTGTGTCTTGCAGCTTGCATGTCTTGCCATGCCTGGAGGAGAGCTGAAAGTTCTGCACGTATATCATATGGTGGAGAATAATATACATACATGTGCATGTATTTCTTCACCTTCTTCTTCACCTTCCTTTTCTTCTTCTTCTTCTTCTTCCTCTTCTTCCTCTTCTTCGTATCTATAGAGTACCCGCCCATTTTACTTGCACTGATCTACATACATGTATGGTTGTAGTCTAACACTATATGAGTTTACCTACATCTGCCCCATGCAGTAACTGGCGATGCTCTGATCAAGGGCTAAAGCAGCCGATAGCGCGGGTATGCACATTCTTGCTACCCCACGGGTTAGTACCAGCGATTCAGCAGCTCCTTTATTTTTTATTTTTTTTGCCTTCTAATCGAGATAGTACAGAGCTCCTCGTCAATCTGTTTCTCCAGCGCACTCGACCGAAATATGCCGCATTGCCAAAAGTATCACTAGCACAGAATACAAGTAGACCGATAATGACCACATCAACCATCCCAACAGGCAAGATGAATGTATTGTACATATGTAGCTTTGCTCTCTTCTCTGTTTGGGCCTTTCGTAGGCAGTGCTCGTGTGACCTGAAAGGAAGAAGGAGCTGAGAACGTGAATAACTACATGTACATGTATGTCGAAACGTCATATGAATGAATACGCTGCACAGAGAGAGAGGCTCAGTTCAGCTTGGCTACATGTGTGTACATGTGCATAGATACATATGTAGCTACATGTATTCATCGAGTGATGCCAGATGATCCACACCCCCGCCCCCACGTGCACACACACACACACACACACACACACCCTTTCCCCTTTTCCTACTGGCAGCCTTGACACCCATCCCTAACCCTTCCCGAGCACCTACATACATGCATCTACATATCTCGATCCAACCTCAGGATGTCAACATACACGATCCTCTCGACGCACTGCCAATGCAAACCCCGAGATTCCAAATTTCCCTCGGCCAACCCCCATGTGACGACGCTTCAAGACCTGGCTGGCTGGCTGGCTGGATAAGCTGATAACCACCCTCCCCGCCCGTGGATAAAGTCGCGATTAAGATTGGGGCGGAATATAAAGGAAACCATCAAACAAGATTGGCTTTGAAATATCCTCCGTTATTGCGTAAGACGCATGTAGGAAAGGATTGGATGGGATGGGATTGGATTGGATGGGATGGGATGTAAGTATGAAGTAGCTGGCGTTATGCATATGGCGAACCCGTAGCTCGCTGCTGCTGCCTCGGCAGACTGGACCGTACCGCATGCACGATGAGGGAGAGAGGATGCCGTGAAGATGGATCGAACGAAGGGTTGTCTAACAACCCCCCCCCCCCCCCACCTCCCATCCCCCCGGCCTCATCTCATATCTCATACTCATCTCATCTCGGGAACATCAACGTCCGTCCGTGTTTTTTCCCATTTTTATATTTATTTTTTATTTTCCTATTCTCCTTCATTCGATCAAAGGAGGAATAAGAATAGAGAAGATGGATGGATTGATTTGGAAACGCACAACCCCCCTTCCCTCACTAGCTCTCTATCTCATCTCGCCATCCACTCCACACCCCTGGAGCATGCAATCGATCGGTGGTGAAGAGGGGGGGGGGGGGGTGTCGTCGAAGGTCGAAGTTGCGGGAGAAGACGTAGAGAAGGAACTGTTTTTTCTTTGGCAGGGAAATAACTGCCGGCGCGATGTCGGCAGCAGCCACCCATCCCATCCAGCCAGATGGATACATCATCCAGTCTGACAGACAGACAGGCATGCATGGTGCATAACCAACTACTCTAACTCTAGCCCATCCATCCATCCACCCCAATCTCCTCCTCCTCCTCCTCCTCCTCCTCCTCATCCTACTGCTGCTACTACTATGTACTACTACATCATGTAGCGTAACTGCATGATTTCGGCGTCACCGTAGTACCCACCCAGAGAAGGGGGGGGGGGGGGTTAATTCTACGAATATCGCACATAGATACAGATACAAGGGGTGCTTGAGGGTAGAGCGGGTATGTATGTCAGAGTATCTACATGCACAATCTCAGCCTCATCCCTTCCTGGCTAGTCGCACTCGAAACTCGAAACAAGCTCCCCTCCCCTCCCCTCCCCTCACTCCTTCTCCTCTCTCCCAACCCCCCCATTCCAGATTCCCAAACAGCTAGATCTCTCAGTAACGCCCACGGCAGATCTTGGCATGATTACCACGCGCAAACATTCTAGAAGGCCGATCTCTTGCCCCCATCCTGCGAATCACCTGTCATAACAATCGCTCCACAGCACACAAACAAGGTTGGGGGAGAGAAGTAGGTAAATCTAAAGCCGAATACTGGGAACAATTAAAATCAAAAAACAAAAAAAATCGATTAAACCAAAACAACAACGCGGGCGTGAAGTTTCAGGTTTCTTGATCTTTCCTCTTTGTTCGTTTGCATAACAACCAAAACTGTGCCTACCTACCTACCTACCTACATGTACCTACCTATACTCCACCTCCTGGCCAGTGCTACTGTAATATGTAGATCGCTACTCGGCACGACATTGCTCCCGAGCGCGCGAGATCTTCAATTCATGATCAATCAGCCTTGCGCGGGGCTTTAATTACCCGGGGAGCCGCCAAGACAGGGAGCGCCAGGAATGAGGTTTGAAACTGTTGGCGTGTGTATATATGCGAAAGGGGGGGGGGGGGTGTGGTTTGGTTTGGTTTGGTTTGGTTTGGTTTGGTTCAATTCAGCTTCTTCACCGCGGGTATGAGTGATGGGTGGTGATGCAGCTTGGCGGGGTGGCATTGAATCAGCTAGCATCCGTGTGCACCTCACATATAGTTGGGGCACTTGATAGCCTACACACATGTGTGCATGGCAGAGAACTCAGGGACGTTGTGTTCCAGCTACATAATACACTGCATGTATACCTTATACCTTACCAGGGCGTCGTGGGTGATTGTGGCCGTCACGTCAAGGTCAATTAGAATTCCTCGGGCATCGAAGAATTGGGATCCGGGTAGCTACGAGGAAGTAAAAAGACTGCTACACACATTCATATGCCCCTCAATCATGCCCCCTTTCTCGGCCGCAAGAAGAAGAAAAAGTGCAAAGTTGCGAAGAAGTAGGCGCTCCACCGATATGTATTCCAAGAAACCTTCGTCAATCCCCCAAGCATCAACATGTAAGTCCAAGAGGAAACAGCAAAAAAAAAGGGGGGGAGATAGAAATAAAGGCAATATAGTACAGAGCACCCTTCCTTATCGTGAAAAGAAAGAAGAAAAAAAAAGGCTACCATTCCATTCCACTCCATAATCCATAAACAGTGTGCAAACCCTAACCCACAGAAGAACAGAAAAATAATGCCAGGTAAAACAAAAGAGCAAACTCCGAGCCATCATGTATATTCACTCCCACAGGGCCTTCTCTACAATGGCTCTACACATGGCCTCTACATCCCCGCCCGTCCTCCAACTATGTAACTGAACATCGTAATGTCCCATAATCATCAGAGCCCGTTCCCAGCGACGGTTCCACAGCTCCTCGCGTTTACTCAACAGCACCTCCTGCTGCGCCTGTTGCTGCTGCTGCCTCGGCGTCATCGGTGCGGGCGACAAGGAAGCAGTGGTGGCAGGATGTTGGACCAGGCCAGGCGATGGTAGCACAATACTGGGGGCCCCGCCGGATGAGGGAGTAGCCACGCGCCTTGGCGGCGGAGGCGGCGGTGGAGAGTTTCGAGTACAGAGGAGGTCGGTGGTGGAGGATGACTTGGCAGCGGGTGCCACCATGGTGTCCCGGAGGCTTGTGGGCTTGGGAGGCCTGGGAGGGAGTGTCTTGGCCCCTTCCACTGGTGTTTCTCGGGATAGTTCTTCTGGCTGGCTCTGGGCGGCTGTGTAGCTGACAGGTCTACGCTTAGGAGGTAGCGGTGGGGGAATCTTGGGCTGTTTCACACTGGCTGCTTTTGCCTCTGCCCATTCTTGCATTGCCTTGGCGTACTCGGGTGATTCGTTTGGGTTAAAGAATTCCTTTTCCTCCGGTGCCAAAGTTGTTGTGACGTCCCGGATAAAAACGGCCAGGATCCTACCCGGGAACTTTTCGACGATCTCGGTATAAACCTCCAGATCCGCCTCACCAGAATCCCCTACCAGGATCCACTGACGCTGGGGAAAGTCTCGAATCACCCGCTCCACCGTGCCCTTTTTGCGCTCGGCAACAGGTTCGAAGATGCCCTGAAGCATGCCACTGTATTCTTTGAGATGCATGCTGCCGGGTGGAAGCCCAGATTCTTCAAAGAATGACTTGAGCACCGGGTATAGCTGCCATGGCGAGTTTGACACATAGTGGAAATTGACGTTATATGGCTCCTGGGACAGCCGTTTGTACCAGCCTGAAACACCGGGTATGCTAAGCTTCGATAAGGGCTCCGTAAAGGTGTTTCGGAATATCTCGCGCGCACCCATGGACACGGCTGAGTGTTTCACCGTATCGTCAATATCCGATATCAGTGATATTCCGGTTGGCTCATGAATGATGACATCCTCACTTGCTGTGATCTTTTCCAAGGCAATGACACTGACGGTAGTAGGGATGAAGGAAAGATCCTCCTGGAAGGCAAAATGTCCGGTCTCCGAGGTGAAGACAGTAAACTCCTGCGAGGATCTCGAGGATTTGTCGCTGAAGACTATGGTGATACGGGCATTGGGAATGGGACGATGCATGAAGGGCGCGAGACGCGTAGCAAGCGCAGCATGCGCAGATGAAACCTCGGCAGGGTCCAGTTGCGGCACTTGCGGCAATGATTGGGTGCTTGTGCTAGTCACCATGGCTGGGCGCCAGGACAGCGTCTTTGCTGCTGCTACTGCGACCGCACCCAGGGGCGCGGAGTTTGCCCTGGACAGAGTCCCCATCCTACTGTCGGACGAGTAGAGAGACGGGGGCCTGCCATTCTTTTCGATGGCTGCGGCAGCCTCTTTCGCAGCCTCTGCCTCTGCAGCTGTGGGGCCACCGTCGGGCTCCCCGGGCTGGGAAGAAGCCTGCGCAGGTAGTCCACAAAGCTTGAGGGCGACCCAGTGGAGGTACCGGTTCTTGCGACTCAGGGGACCCGAGTGCGGGGCAAACAGCCAGCCACGGATCTCCACATCAACCATATTGTCCTCATCCGGCCGCCGCCTCGCATAGCTCGGGAATAGCACAAGCTCCTCATCGCCGTTGCTCGCAACCTCCATATCGGGCCACGAGCCCGACGACTGGTCCGTTCCCACGTTATACTCGCCCCCCCCCATCTCTGTGGCCCGATTCTGATATCCCGAGTAATAGCTCTGCCTCAAATCGTTGGCAGCCTTCAAGTAACCCGCAATCTTCTTCCTCCTAGTGCCTGGCTCTCGGTTGCCTTCCGCTGGGTCCTCCCCCTTACCACCACCACCACCACCACCACCACCACCACCACCACCAGTAAACGACCTGTAATAGCTTCCCCAGCTGTTTCCCGCATCTCCGGGGGCCTGCATCGCGCTGCCCGTGGTCTCTGAATGCCGGTGGGCTGCTCGAGTTTGCAGATGGGTGGTCCGTTCCCAGTGACCGCTCCGCCACCCGAGATGGCCACGCTTGGCAAGGCTCTGTGAGAGAGAGGGGCGGGCAGACGCACGGGGGCGGAGTCGACTGTTT
This sequence comes from Morchella sp. 2018-W38C, assembly GCA_024713705.1. NCBI lineage: Eukaryota > Fungi > Ascomycota > Pezizomycetes > Pezizales > Morchellaceae > Morchella > Morchella sp. 2018-W38C. The sequence continues at coordinate 1,954,906 of JAMJEX010000010.1, read as the reverse complement.
GCGTAGGTGACGAGCTTGTAGAGGCGATTGGAGAAGCGCGCACGGAGGCCGGGGTAGAGGAGGAAGCGGATGTGGGAAATCGAGGAACGGATTCGTGTATACGTACGGGGCCCCAGATTCGCGGTTTGGCGCTATATATGAGCGGTATAGGTATGTATATACTTGGGGGGGAACAGCTAGTTTAACGATTGAGAGGGGCTTGGAGTAAAAGTGCTTGTGTATAATTTCAGTGTCGATATATTCTGTCTGGCTGGCTATAGTTACATGTGTACTGTACCTACATCTACTCTGGCTATGGTGTCGTGTGTCTTTCCCTGTCTTGGGTGAGGTCATCACAGAGTTACCCGGCGAGGCAGGAATGAGCCTCATTGATACACCAGCACATGGTAGATGGTAGACCAGTACATGTACACAGTAGAGCAGTACACAGCAGACCAGTACAGTAGACAGTAGACATGTCTCTGCAAATGTCCTTGGGGCCCAGGCAAAGGCCATGAGCATGCTGTCCAGAGACCACATGGGCTATGTCTGGATCGAGTAGACCCTTGAGCATGGGCATGAGCATGGGCATGAGCATGGGCATGGGCATGGATGGGCATGAGTGGAATCAATAACCGAGTGATGATACATGACGCAGACACGCGCCCATATAATTCAGCCAGATATGCAGATATGCAGTCCAGTCTTCGGAGGAGAACATGTAGTATCGCGGTACCACATGTAGACTCATCCCCCCTCCCACTGCTTCCCACTCACGGCCGCGGTACCAGAGGTATCCCAAGCTATAGCTATAGCTAGTAACGGCCAAATGCGACACCTATATCCCTGAGCTCGCTGTGGCTACGTGTAGTACACACATGCATTCCTGTACTCACGTAGGTTATGCCATGTAGTTTCGATTCAGAGATACATGTATGTACTCTACACCGTGCATGCTTTGCGTTGGGCTTGGCTCATGGTTCATCCGAGTGCGGGAGCTATCAATGCTCCGATTCTCGCTAGTATCTCTGGGGTCTTGGACAGTGTTTCGCATCGTCGTCCCGATGTGTTTCCAAGAATACACACCTAGCTAGCTACATAGGGCTGTTTCCCCAGAAAGACAAAGGATATGCACTCGGTACGTAGACCCCTCGCTCTCGGCTTCCAGGATGTACCCTTTACTGGTGCTTGAGTGACCGTAAACTGGATTAGCAGGACAGCTCTGTTCAAGCCCATCCCAGCCCAGCCAGCACAGGATGACTGACTACTGTCACATCATCGAATTTGACAAGTACCACAAAGTGCCGCTCGACCGTGGCACCACAAACATCCATAGTTCCATTCCCCCGTACCACGTATCCCTCCCAATTCGAGTCCGCCTCACCTCATCTCATCTCCATCATCAATCACCTCATGGCCTCGCCTCGGAGCTCACCGTACCGCTGTCTTGACCCCGCCATCCAAGTCCTCTGTCCTCACTGGCTGGCCACCACCCCCCCGAGGATTCCCTGTCATGCAAATATACCCCCTCCCATCTAATATCGTGAAACTCCAAACCAACGTTTCACCAAACAGCTGTCTCTCTCTCTCTCTCTCTCTCTCGAGTCTTGTCTCTTCTCGTAGCACTGGCATGGGGAGGGTTGAACCAAGCCTTGCGGAGAATCCTGGTGTTACAAACTCGCATATATGCTTCCCTGTTCCTGGATTGCCCATTCCGATACCAGAACGCGGGGAAGCATCGAACGCAGCACTGGCCTGGCTGCACGTGCGTCCCCCAGGCGGAGGAACGGAATGCCCCGGTTCAGGGAGCCGGAGTTATCGGCGGTGAGCGCTGTAGACTAGGCACTCGTTTAGGTACTCGTTCGATGGCCGGAGTACTGTGCGCCGGAACCCGAATATATTGTCTTGGCTGTTTAGAGGTTATGTGCATTGTTATATGTGTAACTGACGCATACTGCGGAGGGTTTCGCATGTATCCTGAGAGATACGTACACAGCATCGATCACCGGGGTTGGCGAGGTATCAGCCCTGGAATTGTTGGAGGAGGGGTCGTTGGGGGGGTGGGAGTGGGGGTGGTGGTGGTGGTTGTGGGATGATTGGCATCAAGATAACTACAATATGTGTGCATGTAGAGTAGGTACATGTATGCAAGATGTGTTTAGCTGAAGCGCCACCCATGGCTGAGGAATTCAACCACCCCGTCACGATCCGTGCCTACCTCAGCTTAAAACCGAGGCTGAAGAGTCACTGGACCAGGATCAGAGAGAGTGACCAGCTAACAATAGTTTATCTTGAAACCGAATGTGTGAGCGAGATCGAGAGATATATTTTACTCGTTTATTTATTTATTTCATTCTAGAAGGCCCTTGGAAAAGAGATGAGGCCCAGCTACAGGGTTGATCCTGGTAAACAAACCCATTTTCACAGGGGCCAGGGGGGAGGAGGAGGGGGAGGAGGGATAGGAGGGAAGGGAAGGGAAGGGAAGGGGGCGGTAGTTGTGGTTGTGGTTGTGGTTGTGGTTGTGGTAGTTGTGGTTATAGTTGTGGTGGTTGTGGTTGTGGTTGTGGTGGGTTGTAGTGGTTGTAGTTGTGGTTGTGGTTGTGGTTGTAGTTGTGGTTGTGGTTGTGGTTGTAGCCGTCGTGGTTGTGGTGGTCGTGGTAGTACAGACGCACGTGGACGCGTGTCAGGGACGTTTTATCTTGAGGAAGATTTAATTTGCGATAGGTACCTCGGGGTACCGCGGTGTGGGGAGGGAGTCACGCGAATGCGGTGGCCGTACGGCCCGTCGCTGCCGATGGAATCTGGAAAGTATTCATTTTCATGTCATCTCATTTGTTGGTAGTAGTTTGCTCGAACTGGGACTCTTGGCTCTACATGTATGTACATGTATGTACATACGTGATTACAACATGTAGGCCTAGGGAGATGATTTGCTGGTGGGTAATCGAGGCTGTTGAAATGATTGGCCATGATTTGGAATTAGGTTGCCGTGCAGCTAGAGTCATTACGGTTCATTACGGTGTAATAATATTAATCAATATATATTTGCAAGATCGATCATGCTTAAAGCAGATAATCGATGCATTCGCATATAGGAATTACTCGGATAGCTGTATGTAGCGGGATTATCCCCTAGCCAGTCAGCTCTGTGCCGGTCAGATCAAATCTCTCTGTTTATCAGCTAAACTTGACGTGGAACCGTATATACCGTACGCGTGCTTCTAATTTGGTGCACAGTCCATCACTCGTCCTCTGCCTCGTTTTTCATTAGCGTTGATCGATGTAATCACTAACTACGTTATTATATTGTTCTGAGTTGAGCGCGCGCGCGCGGATAGCGCAAAATAAATAATTCTATTAGCCTATAAGCTGCTGTATTCTAGTACATTATAAGACATAGGGGCACCAATCCATCAATGTGGATTACGCGAAATTGGTGCTCGGGCAGTCATTTAACTACATGTACATATATACAATATCTACATACATGTACATGTAGTCACTCTAGTTTTGCGCGGGGAAGTAATATACCCATATGCCCAGTAGTTTGCCTTCATTTCTACATGTAGTATTCGTTGCGTGTTCCGAAAGGGACGAAAAAGCGTGTGCAAGCAGCTCGACCCCCCGTTTTGCTATAGCTACAGTAAAAGCTAGTGCACATACATGTATGCATACGAGAACTTTAACGAGTTCTTTTATGCCCTCTCGTGGCTATCTGCGTGAGTTTTCTTTTGCCGCGATCGACCATCTACGCGTGCTTTACGGAAAATCTAATTTTCCAGCTCCTTCCGGATGCGTTAGACATGTTATGAGAGCTAATGAACATGCATGATATCCACGCTCGCTATACCTCTCGCATCATACAACACGCTACTGCATATCTAGGGAGTGGTATAGATCAACGCTGATTACAGAGTCAGTACGCATCCACCGGGCCTGCTATGGACAACTAAATTATAAACCCAACAGGCATTTACATGAGCGTGTACTGCCTGATATATAATGCAACTTCTCAGACTCAAAGCAAATCATGCTGTACCCAATATCATTGGAGTACGTCAACGTCGATAATGTGCTTAAACAGCTGCAGCTGAACATCAGTTCTATATATCGCAGGCCGGGGTCGGGAGTGCATCATATGGTGTCACTCGCTCATACTTGGTATCGACGAACTGGTAAAATTTCCAAGAAAATCCATGACCACCAACAGATGGTGTCTCGATCGAGGTTTGCGAGGTTCGGGTTGAGATGAGCATACTACTTATACTGTGGGCGTCGCCACAATTTTACAACGCATAGTGGGAAGAAAATCAGAGCTGCCTCATGATTACGCTATGGCTCTACTTCAAAGAAAGTAGCCCAGTAATGTGAGCACCGGCCCGTATTGGACAGATACGATCAGATAAAAACTATGTGAGGTGGAGTAGAAAAACATTTCTCCCAGTTGTTGAGATCGAGCGTTCCCTGCTGCTCATTAGTAGTATTATGGAGGATAAGCGTTGCCTGAGGATAAGTGCAGGTGGATTTCTACGGGTTATGTGTGTGTATCATTTAGTATATTTACCTAACTCCTAAGCCTCCGGCATTCCGAATTCGTAATATCTGTTTTATAATTTACTATTCATGTACAGCGATAGGTAATAAGTGATGGAACGCCTTGTGATACGGTTATACCTGCAAACACCGTATATTGGTGGCGTTTTACTCAAAACAGGTATCACTCCGTCTCAGCCCGTTCCATCACTTATTACCTACCGCTGTACAAAAACAAACTTTGAGTGAGAAAGACACGATACAGCCAATGATTGAATTCGCGCTCATGCCTTCTAATATAGGTCCTAGAGCCCGGCCATGCATATGTATTTCAGCTTCCTAGATCTACATTATAATATACCCTCTAGTAGTCGTGGAAATGCATCGAATTTTGACGTTTCCCATACAAGGGTTCGTGTAAAAAGCATTCAATGATGTATTAGCCGACATACTCTCTGTTAAAGACATTCCTGCCTCTTTACCGACACTTTACCAACACCTTTACTGATGTACAGCGGTGGGTAATAAGTCATCGGACGGAGCGCCACCAAAATCGCGTTTTCAGGTGAAATTGTGGCTAGGTCTTCCGATGACTTATTACCCACCGCTGTATATACCTGTTAAAGACAATAAGGTACGACTTTACTAACGGCTTCGCCTATTAAAGGCACGTTAAAGGCATGCCAAAGGCATGCTAAAGTCATGTTAAAGGCATGTTAAAGGTAATAAGATACGATTTACTGACCGTTTCCGGGGTTTCCTGTTTTCCGATGAACCCTCTCCTCTAGATCTCGAGATAATTACGTCCCAAAACAAAATATTTCGATAGGGTCATCAAATAGTATCTAGTACCAGGGGATTTATAATAGTTAGGGAATATAACCTGATTCCACTCTAGTACGTCGGGAAATGTGTAGTGATAATGCATCCTCATCATGCCCCCATATAATGCATCGGTATAATGCATCGGCGAATGCATCCCCAGTCCCACTTTACGATTTTACTGCTGAGATTACTTAAGGGTGAGAGATAGAATTTTAAAAAAATACATTGTCGGGATCGAACCTGGGGCATTAAGCTTGAGAGTCCCGCATTTTACCATATAAGCCATCAGTGGATATAATTCAATAGTAAATTGAGACATAACGAATTAAAATATGTAAGGAAAAGTCAATAATGCATCGACCGTACGAGTTTACACAACTCACGACAGCTTATGCGTCAATTGATGCATTTACTTGACGCGCGTACGTGGGCAATGCATCAATTGATGCATTTCCCGCCGTGGTAGAGCCAGGGATCCATTATTTAGTATATACATGCAGGCTACTCTAGCCTGATGCTCCTAGTATAATAGTAAAATGCTCTATGATGATTCATTTCATTAGAAGTAGCCTTAGCCAATCATGTGAAGCATCACCGATAGCCAAAACGTATCCCCCCCCTGAACGTGTATACGCTCAAAATGAGTGACAGAGGCGTGACCGGTAAATTCAACAGTAAATTCGTTGGTAAAGTCATTTTTAATATTTTAAAAACCGTTAGTAAAGTCGCCCGATTTCCCTTAAAACGACTTTGCCTCTATCAAAATATTGACATTTCCCGGCGGAAATTGGGACCCCAGAAACGACTTTCCCGACGGCTTTACTTGTTATTCGAAGTACACATTAATTCCACGGCGCCTAGAGACTACTATTGATATATTGACGATAAAGGTGGGCCTCCTGGCCGAGATAAGTCAAAGCATTCGCCGGCGTAGAGTGTCTGAAAGCCAGTTAGAGCGGCGGCGCATAATGACGGCGGATTTTCAAGATGACCGACCAAAGCAGTTGAGAATACATATAGTCCACATTGTATATTGTCTGGACTTTTAGCTAGAGTTAAAGGTAATAGACTATAGGTATTAGTGTGAGAATATGGAGTGAAGGAAGGATAGGTGGCTTGTCTAGCTAATTATATCTGTCTGTCATCTTAGATACCTGTGGCCTGTGAATTAAGTGGATAATACGTCCGGCCCAAATATAACCTTAATTAAACACTTTAGAATTGATATATGGTTAGTCTCTTGACTGGACCATACCTCTTGACTGGACCATATCCTTAAAAGCTATATATCTGAGCAGCGCCTGTATATTGAATGTTAGAATTTAGGTGTCTAAAGCAAAGAGAAACACAAGGCGCTTCCTACATATACAGCACAACCTCCGACTCTAGGCCCCGTGGAAATGTGTATCTGAGAATATTAAATAATAATCAGTAAAGTCGTCGGGAATGGATTTTATCTGGCTGGGTAATGTCAATATTTTGGCAGAGGGAAAGTCGTTTTAAGGGAAATCGGACGACTTTACAGACGACTTTACTGATGTATTTGCCTGTCACGATCCTGTCACCCGTTTGGGCGTATACAATTCGCCATCGGTGATGCTTCATATGATTGACTAAGGCCATCACCAATGAATGAATCATCACAGGGTATCCTAAGATTATACCAGGACCATCCAGAAGGAATATCCTGCATGCACAGTCACTCATCAAAAGTGTTCGTGATTCACATCAAAGTTGGTCAGTGCGTAATGTGGCTTACCAGATTTTGCGCTCAACTTGAGGAACTAAAATGTATCTATATAGTTGAATCCAGTGAGTGTCAGAGAATGAAAATACCATGAATGTCTAATATTGACTTTGACCACCATTTACTGTTACTGTGTTCTGTTACTGTGTTGAGATTTTGGTCATTTCAATAGGCACTTTGATTCCTGGCTTGAGCCGGACATGTCACATTAAATCCGAATCACGAACACTTTTGATGAGTGGCTGTACATATATGCGAAGCAATGGATCCACCAATATGAAATTATATTCCCCAATTATTACAAGCCCATTGATGCCAGACACCATTTGATGACCTCACCGAAATGTTTTGTGTGAGGGTCCAACTACCTCGAGATCCAAAGGCATGGCTTCATTGATTTTCCCGCGGAACAATGGGACACACCGGAAAAGTTCAGCAGGTAAATGCGTCAGTAAAGCCGTATTTTTTGCTTTTAACATGCCTTTAGCAAGTAAAGTCGTATTTATTGCATTCAACATGCCTTTACCAAGTAAAGTCGTCTGTAAATGCATCAGTAAACTCGTCGGTAATGGGACAGGAATGCCTTTAACACACAGTAGGTCGGTTATCGCATCAAATAATGTGTATATCGCGACTTTTGTATGGGAAGCGTCAAAATTGATGTATTTCCACGGCTACTAAAGCGAGATCATATACTGTAAATGAGTAAATGTTTTATGGGACATGAAGACATGTTCCAAACTAGCTTTTTATCGTACAATTAACTAGTTACATGTATATTCATAGACTTAGAAACCAATTCAACAATCACCCAGGATAATTGGAGGGGCGAGAAAGACGAGGGGAAGGACGAAGAAGAAAGGGAAAGGAAACTAGGATGGGGTAGTCTAAAGGACAAGGAAGGGGGAGAGTAAAATGGATATCTATAGTACGGGCCTATGCTAAAAGTTAGTTAGTTTACTTAGTATTGGTACTTGTGCGAGGGGGCGGAGGAGAATGGGCCATATAGGGGCAGTGTGATATTATCATAGACTATGGTCTGCATGTAATCAATTAATTAAACAAAAAAAAATCCTTCAAGATAATTGCATTTCCGAGTGATACACCGTGAAGAAATATCAATTGACCGATTCCGGATATATGGTGCGCCCACGCTTAAAGGTAGCGGATCGCGACGAAATCTCAAAAGCCTAAGGCTTTGCAACGGAAAATAGTAAAACAAAAGTAGAAAAATAGAACTCTAATTAAAGAGATGAAGTTTAGTTCTATTTTTGCAGATTTTTGATATCTGTCTGGGTTGGAAAGCCTTAGCAAGTTGAAATTGTAGATTTTTGTATGTAAAATGCGCTAAGACTGAGCAAAGTGGAACAGTATTATGCCCCAGAAAAGCAAACCTGACTGATCAGTGACAGTAATACAGCAGAATGGCCCTCTTATTAGCCCATGAGGCCCTATCGCAGCCACAATTGTTCCACTTCCGTATGCCACCACATCACCTTTAAGAGTGTGCGCACCGTATATATAATCAAATCAATTCGCAAGATTAATATACAATTTTTTCCCGATATCGAAACTACAACTGTCGTAGTTCTCAGACGGCTCGAAGACTTGCTGCCACCTCACTGATAGATAGGAATCGGCCTTTCATACTGACAGGTAACTATTTCGAAACATTTAACTTTGTGGTGTCTATGCGCACGTGAATTTGATAACCACGCGCGCCTGTAGGTAGGTAGGTAAGGCTTTTTGCGCTATAGTGAGCGGGGGCGCTTAAGCGTGCTTAGTCTGTTGACTAATGTATGTGGTGGATGTGCATATACCTTGTCTGCACGAAGCGCGACAAAAAAATCGTCTGGGAACAATATTAGGTCCAAAGATTAAGTATATCCTGATATCTGGGGTCGTGGAGGTTTGATTGTGAGGTAAGCTATATGCCAGCCCGAGCGACACCTTGCTTGGGCTGCATGGCCCTGCAATATTTGGGCATCAAATACCCGCTCAGCTGTACCTGCATGTGCATGCATGCCTGTAGTTACATGTATGTAGAGTAATCATAAGGATAAGGTAGATACCTACTGCGCCTGCCAGGCTACATGTAAGGTCTGTGTAACGGTTCTTACTGAACAGACTTACCCCAACAGGCGTAGAACTCAGTACTAACCTCGCTGACAGTTACGCGCCCGCTGCTAGATTTTGTCACACAACTTTCCTTTCTGCACAAGAGTTGATCAACATGTATGCATGGAAATATCATAGATAAAGATTATATAAGAACTGATTTTAATAACTAGATAAAATTCTAATTAATGCGAATTATTGATACCGACTGCAGCTAATATCATATATATATGGCACAGGGTAACTTATATACCCATGCATGTACCTACTGGTTAAGCTAGCTACTGCGGCACCCCATGATCAACCCATCCGGATATCTCCACAAACACCTCAACAACAACCACAGACACTGCCATCTCTCGCTCGTGGGCAAGAGAGCGAGCGATATCTGCCTTGACCGATCAGTCTCTGTAGGTCCGTGTGAGTCAGCCGAGTAATCGCGATCGGGCAGGCTTGGCTATCCTATCTCCTGGCCGACGTAGTATACGTATACCGTATCCCGAAAGCTGGTCGGTTAATTCTCTAAGGAGCCACGCGCAGTTTCGCTATCATTCTATTGGAAAGCGTACTAGAATTAACTTCTTTAAACTAGACTAATTCGTCTGAATTACACCCTTTCTATGTATGTATTTCCCTTTTCCTTCTCTTTTTTTAATCTGAAAAGAATACAATGGTATGAAATACATATATATTCAAATGTAGGCTCTGTTGCTGCCTTCAATGCTGTTGGTGCCTTGCGCTGATAAGTCAAGGATTTATACTCCATGTAATCATGAGCATTATTCCACCACCGAATCTATACCCACTTATACCATCAATCCTACATACTCCTGAATCAGGTAGTATACGTAACTGACCACAAAGTAGCTCTCTTAGCACTACGCTTCTTAATCACTTGCTTACCGCACCAACAATGTTGATCTTGACGGTTCTCATATCCCGAGCTTTTACAAAAGTCTTTTTCCCGGGAAATATAATGCCAAGGGTCAGAAACGGAGAGATTACTCAAGAAGTCAAGATTTTACCTAGGGATGAGAAATCGCCACTAGGTATCGAATATGTCGAGATCAAGTAGGCCTCCCACACACACCCACACATAACCCCCCCGGCCCCCCAGGAACTATATATATCTAATAGGGCCAGTATCGAAGGGAGCAAGACTATGATTCTTGTGAGCCATGGACAACAAAGAACTCTAGATCAGAAATCAGTCGATCAGTGGAGAACATGGGGTACTCAATGGGGGCTCTCGGTTCTGCTCCATAACTACCCTGGATACGGAAATACTCCCGGCCCTGTCACCGAGGACAGGATCATGGTAGATCTTGAGAGGCTCGTGGAGATGCTAAAGGCAAAGTCCTGGGAGGAGGATCAAATTTGTTTGCTTGGAAATTCCGCTGGTAGGTTCTATTGTGGAGTTTGACCGCGGCTCTAACGCCTGGTCCTATAACCATGAAAGATAGGAGACCAAGCCTGAGATTAACGGCTCGGCGCATCAGGGTCTGGTAGCTGACAAAGATAGGCTGTGGACCAACAATAGCGCTTGCGGCAAGGGAGAAGTATCGTTTCAAGAAGGTCGTCCTCATTTCTGCCTATACCAGCTGCTTTGCATGGGGACCCAACTGGGTATCATTCATGAGAGATTCCCGGTTTGACGTTTTTGTATCCACCAAGATTATGGACAAGTTGCGGGATCGGCAAATTCTCATGGTCTGCGGAAAGGCCGATACAGTCATACCTTACTCTAATTCAGAGGTAAAAGCACTCAACATCGCATCGCGTGAATTTATCTCTAATAAGTTTGATATTTGATAGGTCTTGTTTGAGTTACTCGGAAGGCAAAGTAAAAACCACGAGAAGAATCGTCTCTGCACCTTACCGAAAGGAAACCACGCATACACTCGGCTTAAAGCTATGAAGGCTATTGCATACTTTGTGAAAGATGAGACTCATCTTCTTGCTGAAGAACTACAGACGTTAGAAGAAGGGATGTCATTAGAACAACAGAACTCTTATCTGGATTAGTGTTAGCGCAGGCCAGGATTTCTTTAAGGGGGGGTTTAATGGAAAGTAGAATAATCAGCTTAGATGGTTAGGTACTATTACATGTATACACCTTAAGCCTCTAATACGAATAAGCAAATAAAGTCCCGTTCGGTGAATGTGGGCATGCAATCATGAAACATCACTCAGATGACCAAATATGCGCCAGAATCCAGTGTCAAATCTTTCCTACATACATGCCGTTTTAGACAAACCCTAACCCATCCCAGATAACATAAGAGGCGGGGTACTCTACATACAATACGTAGAGCAGGATGATTGGGCTGAATACCGGTGGACTCCCTCCACCTATGTAAAGCAAGCAGTCATTCATTCTGATCTCCCTCATCCCCCTTCTATCCACCCTCTGATCTTCAGCGACAGCAGTACATACATCCATCCTCTCTGACACAGCCGTTGTCCAACACATGGCTACCATCTCCTCCGAACTATCTGGAGTTCATATTTCAAAACCGGCGACAAAATGTTGGCGGATAACCGGAATCCCAGATACATGGGACAAAAGAACGCTACTGGATGCCTTGCAAAAGATCGAATCGCTCGAGAATTTGCATGAATGTGTGGAACAACTGTCTTTACACTCGGAATTTAACGGTTCGAGGAAGACTGCATTATTGAACTTGAATGGACAGCCGGGATTTTTCAGGGGTATTGATCGGTTTATACCCAAGTGTGTATCATTAGTTGGTGGTGATTCAGAGGGGAATGATCTCTATCTGTGGGTCGATTGCAATTTTTATGGCTTCACACCATTAAATACGCCGGACGGAGAGGTTCTTGCAGAGTAAGCCCTGGCCATAGATAGACCCCTAAAATAGTGCTTTCTGTGGATTACTAAGTAAGATCAGCGTGATAGCAGTATCTGGTCTTGGGGGGCATGCCTTTGGATCCTGGAAGGACAGGGGGACTGGGAGAATGTGGCTGATGGACTTTCTTCCCTTCGATATTAAAAGAATCAGAGTGATGTTATATGGTTACGACACTAACCTCGAAAGGTCTACCGGGGGGTATTCGGTGTTGGATCATAGCAGGATGTTCATGGAAAACATATTACATGTACGAAGCCCAGAGAACGTATGTATATATCCGCAGAGTTCCGTCTGATTTATATTCAATTGCGTACTAAGAGCTTCTTTAGACAAGAAAGAGACCCATAATATTTATCGGGCACAGCTTCGGTGGTCTTCTTGTATTGAAGGTTTAAACATTTTTCATCCATGACTCGCGGACGTTTTTAACTTGGCCTCCACTAGACACTATCCCGTGCGAGTCGAGGAAATCAGATCGAAAAGCATGTTCTTGACTCCACGCATGCCTTGATACTTTTCGGGACTCCCCACGAGGGGTTTGACGTTTCCCAGTTAATACAAATGGTAGAAGAGAAACTAGGGAGGGAAGACGCAATGTTGAATTTACTGCAATACCTAAAGCCGGAGTCAGATTTTATGGCTGTTCATAAAGATGAGATGGCACATCTATTACCTAGCATCCCAAGAATAATCAGTTTCTACGAAAAAAAGAACACACCTACACTCAAGAGGGTATGAATTCTCTACTGACTCAACTATATATGAAGACGCTAATCCAAATAAAAAATTTAAGCTTCGCACAGGCGAATATAAGAGAAAGGGTGGGGCAGAGAAAATGGTAGACGAGAATTCTGCCTTGTTAAACCTTTCAAATGAACACAGAATCCCGGTTCAATTAGATCACTCGATGATGGTCAAGTTTGCGAACCACAGAGACTCTCCATATCACTCTGTGGTCGGACATTTGCGCCAGATCTTAAAAGATATCCCTCATATAATTAGTAGGTATGGGCTGGTTACTATGCTTGTTATACATGTCACTCACAGTATTTGGATCCAGGTGCAAAGCTGCAACAGTTAGAAAATAACCAGCTAAATATAGATCGCAACGCCTATACCAATTCCTCTCATTCATTTCAGTCACAAAACCCCCAAGATATTCCTGCCATCTATCAAATTCCTTTTGAGCTTGGTCACCAGTGGCTCCAAAACCTCCGCTTCACCGGCCGTAAAAACCTTCTCGAAACCCTTACCAGCACTCTTGCCACCAAGAATTCCCCCAAAAGGCAGGCCACGGTTATCTACGGCACGGGTGGTGTCGGAAAGACCGAGATAGCTCTCCAATATGTATACAAAAACCACACTTCTTACACATCTGTATTCTGGGTCAACGCCACAAGCCTCGCGACCACTAATCAAAGCTATGGGGGCATACTGCAACGAATAGTTCAGCATTATGCCGTGAACCAGAGTACCACCTCCCCTGATTATCTACAAATCGCCCAGTCCCTTGGTATACCCAAAGGTTTAGACTCAGATGGAAAGCTGTGCGCAGATATTGAGACTATCAATATTGCAGTAAAGCGTTGGTTCTGCAAACAAGAGAATCCAGGATGGCTATTGATCTTTGATAATGTTGATGATTTGGAGACGTTTAAGATCTCGTTTTTCATCCCTACATGCGATCATGGCACAATCATTATGACAAGTAGAAGACCCGAGTGCGTAGACCTTGGAGCTGGATCGGGAATACTAGTCGAGGAGATGGAGGAGGCTGACGGAATCGAGTTGTTACTGAAGTGTGCAAAAATCAGCCTACCCACCAGTCCAGAAGGAAAGTAGAATCAGTGCGTACGCACACAACTAAACCAGACTAACCCATTGATATAGATTCTGGGATTGTCGGGGAGATTGCAAAGAAATTAGGATATCTGCCTCTTGCTATCTACCAAGCTGGTGGTTATATTTGCGCTCAAAGACTATCGCTCCGGAGGTACTTGGAACGCTTCGAGACCCACTTCGATAAGCTTTTTGGGAAAAAACCCCCAAACAGTCATGTCTGGAGGTATCGAGATGATACTGTGTTTACCACCTGGGAGATATCATTCCGAGCAATTGAGGAGGAGAACAAGGACGCGGCTAGACTTTTGTTATTATGCTCTTTCCTATCAAACAATGATATATGGTACGATATGCTATGCTATGGGCTTAAAGATAGCATGGATGGTAAGACCCAAATTTCTAAAAGCGAAAAATAATTTTAAATTCCCTAATATCAAGCTACTCTATAGAAACCACTTTGGATGGGTGCCGGCAAAGTCTTTTTTCATACTCGTTAGCCAGTCAAAAGGGCCTAGAAGAGTGTTTTTACATCCACCCACTGGTTCACCGGTGGGCCCGCAAGCGGATGAGTCAAGAGCAGTTAGAAGAGATGGCCGATTCAGCTCTCACGTTAGTCTGTCACACTCTTGAACTCATAGAAACGAAGTACCTGGATGTAAACGCTCAAATGAAATTTGAGAAGCGCATTATGACACACATTGACATGGTTTCAATACACGCCCATGATCGCTTAGATATGGACACACAACACGGGAGATTAGGCTCTAGCAGTGTGGCAAATACTTTGATAGGGATGGTGACATATTTAGGAAATGCATACTGGAGAGCATCACGTTATAAAGAGGCCGAAGAGCTAGAGGTGAAGGCTTTGGCTGGGAGGGAGAGGCTCCTTGGTACGGACCATGCAGACACTCTCGCATCCATGAGTGGTTTGGCGACTACCTACTCTCAACAGGGACGTCTGAAAGAGGCTGAAGAGTTGTATCTGAAGGCTTTGGCTGGGAGGGAGAGGCTCCTTGGTACGGACCATGCAGACACTCTCACATCCATGAGTAATCTGGCGACTGCCTACCATGATCAGGGACGTCTGAAAGAGGCCGAAGAGCTACAGGTGAAGGCTTTGGCTGGGAGGGAGAGGCACCTTGGTACGGACCATGCAGACACTCTCACATCCATGAGTAGTCTGGCGACTACCTACTATGATCAGGGACGTCTGACAGAGGCCGAAGAGGTAGAGGTGAAGGCTTTGGCTGGGAGGGAGAGGCTCCTTGGTACGGACCATGCAGATACTCTCACATCCATGAATGATCTGGCGACTACCTACTATTATCAGGGACGTCTGAAAGAGGCCGAAGAGGTAGAGGTGAAGGCTTTGGCTGGAAGGGAGAGGCTCCTTGGTACGGACCATGCAGACACTCTCACATCCATGAATGATCTGGCGACTACCTACTATGATCAGGGACGTCTGGAAGAGGCCGAAGAGCTACAGGTGAAGGCTTTGGCTGGGAGGGAGACGCTCCTTGGTACGGACCATGCAGACACTCTCACATCCATGAGTAATCTGGCGACTGCCTACTATGATCAGGGACGTCTGAAAGAGGCCGAAGAGCTACAGGTGAAGGCTTTGGCTGGGAGGGAGAGGCTCCTTGGTACGGACCATGCAGACACTCTCACATCCATGAGTAGTCTGGCGAATACCTACTATGATCAGGGACGTCTGAAAGAGGCCGAAGAGGTAGAGGTGAAGGCTTTGGCTAGGAGGGAGAGGCTCCTTGGTACGGACCATGCAGACACTCTCACATCCATGAATGATCTGGCGACTACCTACTCTCAACAGGGACGTCTGAAAGAGGCCGAAGAGTTGTATCTGAAGGCTTTGGCTGGGAGGGAGAGGCTCCTTGGTACGGACCATGCAGATACTCTCACATCCATGAATGATCTGGCGACTACCTACCATGATCAGGGACGTCTGAAAGAGGCCGAAGAGCTACAGGTGAAGGCTTTGGCTGGGAGGGAGAGGCTCCTTGGTACGGACCATGCAGACACTCTCACATCCATGAGTGATTTGGCGACTACCTACTATGATCAGGGACGTCTGACAGAGGCCGAAGAGGTAGAGGTGAAGGCTTTGGCTGGGAGGGAGAGGCTCCTTGGTACGGACCATGCAGATACTCTCACATCCATGAATGATCTGGCGACTACCTACTATGATCAGGGACGTCTGAAAGAGGCCGAAGAGCTACAGGTGAAGGCTTTGGCTGGGAGGGAGAGGCTCCTTGGTACGGACCATGCAGACACTCTCACATCCATGAGTGATTTGGCGACTACCTACTATGATCAGGGACGTCTGAAAGAGGCCGAAGAGGTAGAGGTGAAGGCTTTGGCTGGGAGGGAGAGGCTCCTTGGTACGGACCATGCAGATACTCTCACATCCATGAATGATCTGGCGACTACCTACTATGATCAGGGACGTCTGAAAGAGGCCGAAGAGCTACAGGTGAAGGCTTTGGCTGGGAGGGAGAGGCTCCTTGGTACGGACCATGCAGACACTCTCACATCCATGAGTGATTTGGCGACTACCTACCGTAGGCAGGCGCGTCTAACAGAGGCTGAAGACTTGGATTCGGTGGTCTTGTCTCGCAAACCTATGAGAACTCATTGATAAAGGTGTTAATATAATGATATTATAACGCATCTACGATAACGAAGATTCCTCAGGGTCTGGGCGCCTTAAAGGCTCTGCACGTGCCTGATAGTTGCAGGTGTAGGTAATGATGTTGTTTGGTTTGTACAATTGTGCGTAAGGTGTTTATTTATGATGCATTTCGAGCAAGAGGATTAATGTCAGACCTATATCTGTCACTTCATAGTTTAGCTACGGTTATATACCATACTTTCATTTTTTCGACTCACCTGTATACGTAGGTTACTCCATTCATGAAGAGTTTCCAGTACATGTCTCTGGTCCCCATGAGACTCCGCAGCGCCTTCCAAGCGTGCATACATGTATATCGTCATGGTGGTGGGTGGATTTCAAACCAGCAAGTGAGGGAGGGACTCCTATATGCAATACCCTCTACCTTAAGTGGGGTCGTTGCCGCGAGTGGCGGTCACTCTTCAGGTCATGTTAGTCAATAATCAGGCATGTACGTATATATACGTACCGGCACGCAGCCGGAGGCCTCGAATATTATATAGTTACGCATGTTACATAACATATTTTATCGCTCCTTATATATGTCAGCATACATCTAAAGAGTGTTTACACCCACTTGTCCGATCAGCCTTCAGTCTACATACAGTCCACATGGATATATATATGCCGTGTGAATCATGTCGCATAAAATGCCTAGCGGAAAACGGTAAACTGCGAGTTGGAAAACATACATCATACAAGTATCCAGATCCAGCACTCACGAGGTGAGATCACAGACTATCACTCGATCAGTGACTAAGCGAAAGCGTGCCTTCTAAATTCTTTTGTAGCCATGTGCCCACCTCAGATGGGTCCAAACGAGGACCGTTTAACCGCCTAGAGCATTACCGGCCCCAAAATAGCCGCAAGTCTAGAGCCTACATGTTTGTACGTCTCGAGCAGGTTGTTGTGAGTAATTCTCTCCATCACGACATCTCCGACCATAGAGCATGAGACGGCAATCAATAGATAAGTCGATTTCTCATATGCATCCTCATACTCCCAGCATTCAAAACTAGCCAAACCCCATGTCTTTCAAGTTAATCTTCAAATATTCACTCTACTTCTATACATGGTGGGGCTCCCAAGAGGTGCACGGGTGTATCAGCTGAGGTGATACCGCATAATCCCCCTTTCTTTCTTTCTACGCTCCTAACTTATCGTGAGATTCACAGTTCTACTCTGCGACCGTGCACATGAGCCCGTAATACTATAAGCACCTACATCGCGGCCGTACCGTTCCCTGAATAGAGGATCAATGCTTTCAAGAGTACTTACGAAAGCCTTCCTAGAAAAAACATTAATAATAATAGCTAACTTCATATTCTATATAAGCACAAATACATACTTTGCCGAACTCACGCCATGCTGATTCTATGACTATCCCACGCTCATGGAAGGTTTCCGCCCTGTCGACCCCAATAGCTAACCATTCCCTGCAATCAGAACCTATAATGTCAAGATATGCTCTAATACAGCGCAGTCACAGCTCGATCTTATACATACCCTCCCCTCGCCGCCTGCATTACTACTTATCTTGCCTTAGACCCTCGAAACTGCTCACTCAGAAGTATCTTGTCCTATTGCTTCTTCAGAGCGAGCATGGAACACCTAAATACCATGTAATACAGCCAACATTGAGCATTTTGGAACGGGCATGGATTGTGCTATTCGATTAATGGTACGGTTCCTATGTTCTCTTCGAATTCTTCCTCCAATTAGAATACCTGCCCCAATCTGGAGCTGCGGGAGTCCGTTAGAAGGGTGAATAAGAAGCGCTGAAGATACAAGGCATTGAGTAACAATCACCTGCTCTTCTCCCTGTTGAAGTAGATCACTTTTTCACAAGATACTGAAGAGGATCGAGATGATTGATTGAATTAAAGAAACGAATGGGAAAGAAGGAACAAGCTCCTTATAACTAACAGAGTTGTGACAAACACGTATCATCAAGACAACCAAACCCGTTGTCTTGACACATTAATCAGTACTAACAATAAGTGGCTATAACGATTGTAAAAAACAACACTCCCTACTTTCCATCAGCTAGAAATTAGGGCGCAATGTCAACCATTGACTCCCACGCGAAATTGGGTAAAATTGGCACGAGATGAGCTGGCTCGAGCCTATCTTAACAGCATTCGAGCTTGATGAGATATCGGAAAGGCTTATCAAGTAGTCAAATCAATGATTCAAGCAAACAAATATCCCCCCCCCCCCACATAATTTACCCCAGCTAGGAACCCAACACTAAAAGGGTCTACTTTATTAGGTAAAATGTGGAAGCTCGTACCCGGATCCATGGCCCAAACGCCTCGAGCTTTCCTATAATTCGAGCTGGCTCGGACCTATCGCGCGAGTTAACCTTAAAGCGATAGCGCGTGACCAAGAACTATGCCTCTCATTGGAGCGGGAGCATTGTAATTAAAGCGGTTTCGAAGCGCAATATATGGGTTTAGTTGTGAAGATTGAAGACTCGGCTGGATTAACTAAAAGTCTTTAAGTATGCCCCCCCCCCTTTCCCCCGAAGCAGTAAAAGGTCAGCGTCAAGCTCAATAGTCCCCTATGATTACCTCAACTATACAGCGCTTTGATGTATACGAGAGTCTTCAAATACTCGATGCGGCGCTGTATGGGCTGTATCTGGCTGCAAGCGCCAGACCCAGGCCAAACCCAGTCTCCAGAATTGAAAGTACAAACATCAACAACCCATAAATAAGAGAATGGCGTAGCTATTGAACCGCAGACTCCTTGGTGCAGATGGGCCTCTACATCCATATATTATATGCCATCAAAGCGTCCCTTGTCGGATAAGGTCCCCATACGCATTACTAAAATGCCAATTCTGCCTTTTATTTAACTATCATATCAATAAGCTAGTTATTCCATCCATCCCGCATTATCTCTTTGTATTAGCCTCAATTAATGAATTATAAACAAAGAAAAAAAGCTTTATCTCTACCGAGTGATTATCCATGACCAGATTAATGTATATGTAATCACGTAGACGCCGCACCCACATTTCCTGTGGTATACAAGTATGCACGATTCGAAGTACTTCTTAGAGTAGTAGGTCGCCTAATATCCTAAACAGCTGATGTGCTGAGGCCGGGCTTTGTGGAATGGCATTAGAAAAAGCAATACCAGCTCCTCCGCTAGTACTGTCAATGTATATCTCGGTTTATCAACAGCTAAACTACTGACAAAGTTGAGTATCGATCACGGGCACAGACACAGATGATGAGACAATATTTTCTTACTGAGCCTTTTCCTTCGTTGACAGGGCACTCCAAACACCGAAAAAGAAATGCCAGGCGCCTTGTTCGATCCCCTTGCCTTCCTTTTCCCTTGCAAGTCAGGAAGTAGAACTGTGGCTCATGGCCGAATCAGGTAGGGACCGAGGGTGCTGATCGAGAAAGAAGTATGTATTAGAACTTTGGATATATGCTGCTACCGCTTGCTGACACCTCCGAGCGTGAGCACTAAGTTCATGTAGGGAAAGCTTGCTCGTGACAGCAGTTACTTGGAGGGTGGTAACAAAGATTTCGGGATAGTGGGTACTCGGGGCTTTAGTAATCACTGGATCGGGGAGGAGGAGAGGTAGTCTTATAGATGGGGGTTGATTATGCGTAGAGCCAAACGCAGCACTCTGAGAGCAGATGAAGTAAATATGTACATTGGGTGTCAGCTATATATCGATTACCACCATTTGAAGTACCAGGTGCATACAAGCTCAGTCGACGTACTCACTCTACTAGTACAGGTGCCAATGCATGATCTGTGAGAGCGAAGCCGGCAGTTGCCTACAGGCTACAGCCAAGCTGCAGATTACTCAGGACCAAGTACCACTGCGGCGGGAAATCTGGGCTTGCCTCTCTCTCTCTCTATGCGCCTGGACCGGCAAGTCCAAATACGGCGACAGCGGGAGGTATCCAGGAAACGAATCGCGCGTGGGCATGCATGTGGGTCTGATGGATGGTGTGTGTGTGTGGGTGTATGGGTGTGTACCTACTCTAGGTGGTGTCTGGTGGTGGTGGTGGTGGTGGTGGTGGTGGTGGTTCAGTCAGTCAGTCAGTCGGAGGTGGTGGCCATTCCCCGGAATTCAACACCTGCTCGCTTAGTTGCGGCGGCACCCGTCAAGACTGCGGAGTTGATTGATATGATCATGATGGAGCAACCCTTACCCTGGCGATAACGCAGTGCATGTCTCTTCCATTTAAAGTCTCCACCTCCCTTCCCTCCCGCCGCCAGAAAACCTTCATCAGCGGCAGCTCCACCTTCTCCATTCATCCTCCTCAATCGATCCCCATTCTTGCCCTCGTCATCGTCGACTCTCCCCCAGCAATGCCTCCAGCAGCAACAACAGCCGTTTGTGAGAACACCCCGGTGCCCAAGCCGGCGGCGGTCGAGATTGACCCAGCTACCCTCAATGCTGCCACGGTGACAACCATGGCCGAGGTCAGGATCGGTATTGATGATCTGGACAGACGCATCGTGACCTTGTTGGGTTTGTCTCCCCCTCCTTTGCCCTGTTTCCCGTTCCCGTTCCCGTTCCCGTACCGTTCCTCAGGTCTCTCTCTCTCTCTCTCTCTCTCTCTCTCAGTCTCCCCTCATGGCTCTCCCCCCGCTGATTGGTGTTATCCTTAAGGTGACCGAATGCGCTACATCGAGGCGGCGGCGCGGATAAAACCGAGCCGCAAGGCGGTCCGTGACGAGTGGCGTAAGCAGGACGTCATTACAAAGGCTGCCGTCCAGGCCGAGAAGGTAGAGCTCTCACACTCCAGTCCAGCCAGTCCCTCAGTCCAGGAGCTAACAAACTCGCCCCCATCAACAGGTCAACTTTCCGCCCGAATTGGTGCGCAACATCTATGAAGTCCTCGTGGAGGGCTCCATCGCCCACGAATTTACCAAGTTTGACGCCCGTGTCGGCGAGAAATCCGAGGATGCAACTGAGAACTAGTGTTTTCTTTCTTTCTTTTGTCCCGTTCGCTTATTATATTATCCGGCCCGGTTTATCTTCTTTCTTTCCTGTAGATACGGTGCGGTGGGATTGATTGGGTGGGGGGTGGGGGGGGGTGGGAAACGGCTATCATGTTCTTATCTGGGTTTTCTGTTTGTAGAGATCACACACTTCTGCCAGTGTCCCGCATCACGGGAATCTTTCTTTCTTCTTTTCGTCCTATCTTTCTCCTTGCTTTCCCATTAGCATATTTATCCGGTATATCTATTCCACCCGCTCTGAAGTCGAAAAGCTAGGTGCACAAAACAAAAACGAAAAGGGATGAAAATACCTACATACGCACATCGTACAAACTCATCGCGCAAACCGTTTACACCCCATCACTCCCACCCGAACCGAATTAACGAATGACCCCCCCCCCCCCCTCCCCTAGCCTCGTCTGCCGTGATATCACAACTCGCAAAAACAAAAAACGGGGCCGCACAATCATTGGCCGGCCTCCACCTCGCCAATGACGGCCGCAGCACCACACCATGTCTTTGGCCGCATTACCAAACGCGAACAAGCGCCATTTCGTGCTGCGCCCAGTGGGGGCCCCAGGATAGCCGCCCGGGGCTTTTCGTGCCGCACGGGCTCTGGCCAGTCAGAGGCGACGCAGAGGGACAGAGATCGAGATATGGAGGAGGTATGATGGACTTTTAATTTTTTATTTTTTCTTGCTCGGCGGAAATAGTAGGCTGCCAAGTTCTAGAGTAGCTAGGGGAGGGGGGGGGGGGGGGTAAGGGATAGGTGTCTTAACTTGCCCTTGTCTTGTCTTGTTCTGAGGTTGATATGACGGCCTTATCTAGTGTCTTGGAAGTGTCTTATGTAGAGCTATGTATGTAGGAGCACCACCCCGCCTACATACCCAGAGCAGAGCATGCGCGGGGCATGTCATGGCAAGGCTGCAGTGTCCGTCCCTCCCGTGGAGCAGAGAGTGGAGGAGAGAGCCCGATGAGTGTCGCCCCGACGGCGCGACTGTTCTAGCGAAAGAGGGGCGGCAGTCAGTCAGTCAGTCAGTCAGTCGATGGAGTGAGGTGGGGGAGGAGAGACAGGCCCGTCGATATCCGGCGTCGTTCCTCCTACATGCAGTTCTTGACGGTCTAGATTCCTCAGGCCCTCCCCAGGCACTGGTGTTGTACTACATGTACTACTACTAAATATTTGAATAATAGTTCCCTACTAATTCGCTACCCTTCTGGTTAGTTTGCAGGCTATCGAGCCCTGGCCCCTAGCATCTAGTCTGATCTTTTTTGCAAGGGCAAGCTGGCTGGTCATGGGGTGGTGAACCCTAACCCTGGATGGGTGCGGGGATGATCATTGGCGCTTGGCTTGGGTGTGGGATACGAGGGTGGTGGGTTGTGGGTGGGTGGGTGCTCGTCACGATACGACGAGATCTGGGCTGCTGGGAACATGTAGGTACCCTTAATGTGTGATGGGGGATGCACCTCCGTTGGAGGAGATGCCGTAGGTACATGAACAGGCACGCCATGGAAAGGGGAGAAAGCTGTCAAGCCCACATATATTCTAGACGACATATACCTGACACCGTGTTGACAATGGTAACGACCCACGACCCTAACATCCCTAACGACCGGTCAGTGACAGACCTGGTCGAGGTCGACCTATGGTCGTAAAAGGTCGGGAAAGGCAATGACCTGGTCGTAAATGGTAATGACCTGATCGTAGGATCTAGAGGCAATGACCTACTAGAATCGCCATACTTGGCACCAACACGACCTCAGACAATATGACCGGCCAAAGACCGATATATACGCGGTTCCATATTCAAAGTCGTTATGACCCCGACCCCAAGCGAATCATTGGTCGTTGCCTATACTGCCTGAGTCCTAGTATGTGATTTCACCAACAATGTCAGTGTCCTTTGATTCTCCAGACTATTCCCCAGGCCGACCAGCGCCTAGCTGGAAAACAAAGCTTCAACACCACCATCGATTCGGTTCGATTCGAATTCTTGATACCCTGTCTATTTGACTCACGCACCGCGCTTTCGAATTCTAGCTCGCCGTCTCGAAAGCTAAGACACCACCCTCCTTCCCTCCCCTCAGCTGCTATGATGCCGTGCGGTTGATACATGTTTCCCCCATAAGATATTCGCTCTCCCACCGTACGCTTCTCGCTCCCGCCACCCCCGCTCTCAATATCTCTCAATATGTATGCTTTTTAATGGGCTGGTCCGGCGCATATTTGACCTTGGTCCGGCTGGCCCATATATATAGCAATATGAGAACTTGCCACAGAAATATATGGTCCCCCCATGAATGATATTGGCTCAAGTCGAAAAGAGGGGCGGAAAAGGCATTCCTCATAATAAGTGGAGACGTTAGATCTAGGCATAAACTGGCCCTTATGTTATTCTCCTTGATCAATCCCGGTCCAAAAGGCCCTCCGGAGATCAACCGACCAGCCCAGCCCAGCCCAGCCCAGCACTAGAGAAACTCCAAGCCTGATCATGACCCAACGCCCACCGCTTGTATACTTATACCGGTGCCGGTCCGGCCTGTATATGTGGCCGCCCACTGACAAGTCTGTCAATATATGTGGCCCCCCAGAAATGGGCGCGATCGGTCCCGCTAGCTGACCGTGCCTGCCGGTGCTACATACCTCTGTTTCTGCCGGGTCAATACCGTGATGGGTGGTGAGGACTGGTCTGGTAATGGCAGGGAGAAACAGACGAGCCGGATCTGGATGGTGTACCTGCTTCTGCAATGTGATGGCTCTGCCGGCCTTTGCATGATCATCATGATCATGCGCATGATGATGCGTTTCTATTGCCTACACCACGTACCAGAAGGCCCCACCCCTCACCCCTCACCCCCCACCCCATGAGTGGCTTCCTGTACCCTCGTGTGAGGCTGCATGGAGCAGAGGGTCATGCGTAAAAGCCGACTCGAGGATGATGTAAATGGAAGAAATGGAAAGATTACTAGAGGGAGAGGGGGCGTTCTTATGATATACATATATCGGGCTAATTATATAACGGTCTTTACCTACATCCACCTAGCTCCGGACTTACGTATAGCGAAGCTGTTTCCGGAGGGACTGGGCAAAGCACAAGTAGGAGACAGCGGGGTATATGGCGACCGAACACTGAACATAAGCCCTACTACGTCGCTAGCCATTTCGATGAGCATGAGGCATCGGTGAAGGGCATCGGGATTCGAAAGGGGGGTACGGGTGTGGTTGAGGAATGTGCCCTTTCCTTTCGTTTGTGCATCTACCGATACCTTTCCGGGATCCAAAAGTTTCTTTTCATTCATAAATCTACGACTTTGGCGGCCCCAGCAGCTAGCTCGCAGAGTACTCTAGTATTGGCTATCGTACAAGCCGAACCACCCACTATCCTAACTTCCATTGTAACTGCACAAACGAAGCGTATTAGCAGATGATAACAAACAAAAAGACAAGATGAACATAACGAGCCCAGGACTTAATTGGTACCTGCTATATATCCAGCTCGACCTAGGTAAAATTATCCACCCCTGCCTGGAGATGTCTGCCCGGTTCAAGTTCGATACGGGAGTGTGCTAGCTTGCCCTCGCTACATGATAAGGCAAACTAATATCCGGACTCATCGTGTTAAATCTCGTGTTGTCACAAAGATTGGATAGACCCAGACAGTTTGGGACTGCTAGACCCTAGCTGCTCGTACAGAAACACAACATCCAAGCAAGCACACAGCAAACCACCAGGAAGCAAGTCACAAATACCACCGCAATTAAAGACCAGCGCACCACCACCTCAGCCACCATTAATGACTGAAACAAAAACAAAAAACCACCCCAGCCCCCATGCTAAATAGCGAGTGATATGCCATGACGCAATAACTACCGCAGCCAGCCAAGATGCATATTGCCAATACATCATACATACCGACAGAGGCTATGTAAAGTGTATGTAACGACCGGCCGGGGGGTCATGACGATTCGTCTTGGGGTCGGGGCCATAACGGTTTCGACGGGACCGGTCATAACGCAGGTCGTATATACATCAGTGCCAAGCAAGCAAGGGGATTCTGGTAGCAAAAGATGACCGGCCTCAGATTGTTCATGCTACGGCCTGTAGCTAGGTCATTATTACGCTTTGCGACCCATAGGTCGACCCCGAACCAGATCCTGACACTGACCCGTCAACGCCGTTGTGAACGGGTCGGTCGTTAACTGGTCATTATCAACATGGCCGTCTACTCGATCCAGTGCCAAGGTAACATAACGGCCGGCCGGGGGGGGTCTTGGCAATCCGTCTCGGGGTAGTACATACTAGGGTTTCATAACGGTTTTGACGTGACCACGTACCGACCGACCTCCGACCCGCCGTAACGCAGGTCGCATATATTATAATTGGTGTCATGCAAGTAACGTGGTTCTAGCAGCAAAAGATGGCAGACGTTTCTCAGGCCGTTCCTGATACGGCCGCCCCGGGAGGGGGTATGTCGGCCGACTGCCATTACCTTCTGCGGCCCGTAGGCCGGCCGGGTCCTGGCACTGACTGGTCGACGTCGTTAACGTACGGGTCGGTCATTACATGTAGTCGTTACCAACATGCACGGTCTATGTATATGACCCAGCGTTAAGGTAACGGCCGGCCGGGGGGGGGGGGGTCTTGACAAGCTAGTCGGGGTCATAACGATGCTGATGGGACCGCGGCCGGCCGACATATATAATGTAGGCCGTACATACCAGTTCCAAGCACGCAAGGCGATTCAGGTACAGACGTTTCATATCCCAGGCCGTTCGATACGACCGGCCTACCTCTTAATCACGACCCCATAGGTCGATCACGCCCGAGTCCTGGCAACTGACTGGTCGTTACGGGCCGTGGCCGGTCATTACCAGGTAACAATGCACTGCACTGTCTATGTATTGTACATATATCTATATCCACCACAAGAGCGAACACCCCTCCCGGTCCCCGCATGTAGCTACCCTCCCTTAGACATGCACAAGGCGGAAGAACCCCCCGCCCCCCTGGAAAACGCACATGCATGCATCCCGAAGATCATCATCTCAGTTGCGGGAGCCAAGCTTCTCGCTACCCGCGGGGGGGGGCGATGGGTGTCTTTGAATTTCTTTTCATCCGCGGTGGTGGTGGTTGGGGAGGGTGGGGTTGGGGGTACCTATTACATACGTCTATGAGCGTGGGGGCGTCGTGTATTTCTTCTATTGCAGCAAGCCTATCTTCTCGCGGAGATTATATGTATTTACTTTTTTCTTTTTCCCCCGGAGCTACATCCAAATCTCATTTTTCAATTTTTTTCCAATTCTTCGTTCCTCAGTCAGTGTACGTGTACGTGTACCTAGATAGAGCTCCACAAGACAAAGGCCTAATCCCACAGACCGTCTCCCCCACGCCCCCCAAACGACAAGAACTTAGTATCCTACATGATATGAAACAACACTGCAGTGTGCGCTATCTATCTTCACATGTCCAGACCCCTCACAAGGGCACACCGAGTGACCACCCATGATGCCTAGCACGTAACCCATCACGCAGCCAGCAGCCCCATCCCAAGAAGTCGGTTCTGCGCCTCGATGAGGTAGTAGTCGCCATATACCAGCCCCGTGTCCGAGCTCGCGGCCGTATGTGTCTTTGCCGGGTTGTTATCGATCGTGCCGTTCACTACCGCCCCCAGATTAGCCCACATCCCGCACCCCACAACCACCACCGCCAACCGACATAGGGGGGGGGGGGGGTAAGGGTAAGAAAAACTAACTAAGGAAAGCATTGAACCCGATATCCGACACCGCAAACGGACTCGTCGTATACACCGCCGGAGGCGACTGGCTCAGCGCAATCGTATCATCAATCAGGTCAATCGCACGCTGCAGGTACTTGTCCTTGTACGTAGGCGCCTGCTCAATCAGGTATAGCAATCCACTGGCCACAATTGTTCCCGCGGACGTATCCCGCAGCCCCGTGACGGGCGCGTTAAAGTCCCAATACGGGACACCATCCGCGGGGAGCCCTGCAAGGAAGTAGTCGGCGGCCTTGACGGCAGTGTCGAGGAAGGCCGTGTTGCGGGTCCAGCGGTAGGCGCTGACCATGCCGTAGATGGCCCATGCCTGGCCGCGGGCCCAGGTGGAGCTGTCCGAGTAGCCCTGGTTGGTGTATTTTGCGGTCACGGCGCCAGTCACCTGGTTGTAGTTTAGGACGTGCCAGGTGCTGCCGTCGGTACGGAAGTGGTTATTCATTGTTGTGGTGGCATGGGAGGTGGCGATGTCGTAGAGGGTGGTGTTGCCAAATTGTTGGGCGGCCCAGTAGAGCATTCCCAGGTCTGTCCGCCCGCGACCGTCATGTCAGTCCCTCCATACACCGCAACCACTACCCGGGAAGGAGGGGAGGGGGATGCGTACTCATCATATTATCAATAATCACCGTAAAACCCCCCGTGTCACTGATGCTCCCCCAGCTCCTAATCGTCTTCGTCACGCTATTATACCTCTTACTCAACGCAATCGCCGCATCACTCACAGTCTGTCTCGCCGTCGCATTGCCCGTCAGGATCGCATCCCACCCAAAGCAGTCATGGATCATGAAGCCCAAGTCGTGCGTGTCAGTGCGGTCCTTGTTCGCGCGCAGCGGCGCCTGCCATGTCCGCGCAAGCGACAGAAGCTCGGCGGATGACACTTTCAGGGTCTTGCTGAGGGAGCGCTGGTAGAGGAGCCAGATGGAGCCCGGGAAGAAGCCAGTGGTCCAGGCGCCGGAGGACTGATAGGTGTAGGATGTGGCGGTGCCGATTACGTACTCGGGCCACCCGGTGGGGGTTGGCTGGCAGGCGGGAGGGCGCGGGTCAGTGGTGGGGCTTGCTAGGGTCAATTGGACGGGGAGGACTTACGACTATGCCGTTGGTCTTGTCTTTGGTGGCTACGCCGTAGATTTTTGCGAGGATGCGGTCTGCGGGATGTTAGCGGTGTCCGGGGATGGGATCGGAGGGGATGCGGTGCGGTGCGGTGCGGTGCGGTGCGGTGCGGTCGGTACCTTCGATAACATCGCCGTTCGCAACCTATCAACAACTCAGTCAACACCGTCCGCCCATATATCTGCAATTGCTTCAACTGCAAAGAAAGAAAACAGAAAAACCTACACCCGAAAGTTGCAGCGCAATGGCCACGACAGCAGCTCTGAGGAAATACATCACGGCAGATCTCAATCTCTACTTTTAAAAAACCAAATACAAAGCACCAAGCTTAAAAACAAAACCAAACCAAACACAAAGAAGCAAAACCGATCCACTACTTATACCACCACTATGATTACTCCCACCCCCGGAAACACCGGGAGGATACTCCCCGCGCCGAACAACAACGAGGCCTTCCTCGCACCCGCCGGCGTGTGCTCCGGGCGCTACCATCCTCACCACCAGGCATCACCAGCTATTTGCTACTCTGGCGAGCGACAAAACCCGCGATGGGGATGCAGGCATCCGCAGGTACGCAGGTAATGCGGGGTAAAAGGCAGGGCTGGACGTGACATGACCGGAGGGCATTAAACCGGGCCACGATGTGGTCTTTTGTTCTGCTGTCGCTGCTGGTGCTTGTAGATCAGGCACTGGGGAAAGCTGGATATTAATTAATTAAAGTTGAGGTGAGGTGAGGTGGGTATTTGTAGGTATATATGTATGTACATACCTAGTTGACTGGGCATCTTTGCCATCTTTGCCCGTGAGTTTAGGCTAGAGTGGGGGAGGGATTGATGGGCATGGGGCATGTGGGCAGGGGAGGTTGAGGATACTGCTATGTAGGTACTAGTAGAGTACGTTGATCATGAGCAGGCAGGTAGGACCTCAGAGTGGGTCAGAGTAGGAAGGTAGAGTAGAGCAGAGAGAGCAGATGAGTAGAGGGATCATAGTCCGTACGGCCATAGGGTAAGAATACATGGAGTAGGTGCCATGGATGATCATGAGAACAAACACCCGGTACCTTCCCCGCCGTCTCTCGTCATGTCGAGCGAGGGGCTACCTTAGTTCCCGCAAGATCCATGATAGGCCTCAGCGAGTATCAACCATCAGCCCTCCATCAGCCCCCCCAAACATTCCCCAGCCCAGCAGCAGCTTCAGTAGGCAGAACAGCACACCTGTCACCAATGTCTCAAGCACAGACAACCACCCCACCCACCGGGAAGCTGTTTCTGGCCCCATATCATTTTCCATTCCTTCCCTTTCTAGGTCCTTACTCTAGGGCCCCAGCTCGGCGGTGTCGGTGCGATCAATCGATGAATCGGAGGCGTGGCGCTAGCCGTACCGAGATTTGGCTTGCTGGCTGGCTGGCTGGCTGCTGCTTTTAATCTTTAATTGCTCCGGTCGGGTGGTCGGGAGGCCGGGTGGTCGGGCATATTATTTTCTCCACCGATCACGATCCAGTGAGCGGGCCCTTTTTTGATGGTCCATGGGGTTTTGTACCTATGTATGTACCGTGTAACGCGATGGTTCGTGTTATGGAACAACCTCCGTTTCACCCCCCAGTCCCAAAGGATGTATGTACCAGTCTCGCACTGTGTGCAGCAGAATGGACCTACCTATCCTACAGTCACACAGTCTGCTCAATTGATCAACCTGAGTACCTACATGTATGTACCTACAGTACCAACGCGCCACAGTTGATGCCAGGGGTGGTTGGTTGGGTGTGGGTGTGGTGTGGCGGTGTGGGTGAGACCGTCAATCACACCGCATCACCCGTTGTGGGTGAGGGCACGGGCCTGCTTCTGGGGTGCACCCATACACATGATACGAGTGATAGGAGGTGCACCCGGGTGCAAAGATGTCTCAGTGGGTGCCGGTGGTGGTTTTCAGGAGTTAGGGTCATCGGAGGGTAGGGAACGATTGCCTAGCTGTACCTACTAGCTACTATGTAGCTCAGCACAATTCTTTTGAATGTGATTACTATGGCTATTAATGCTACTAAATGCTAGTAAACATCGAAATTGTAGATACAAGTACTGTGCTATATATGCTATGCTCTACAATATTGGAGCCTGTTTTGTTTTTGTGTCATAACTCGTAATTAATTGGATTTTTAGTGTGTCTTTACACAAAACTTTTTGCAGTTCCCCGTATAGACCTGAACGTCTGCTCACTTATACCACTCTAGCTGAATAGCTGTAGTAGCAGTGTAGCAAACGAGCAAGCGGGGAAAAGTACCTGCCAAAATCAAACCAGCCTTCCCAGTAGAAATACACTCAAGAATTAAAAGAAAGGAAAAGGGAAGGAAAAAAATGCTGTACACATGCACACTTGCACTTGCACATTTTGCACACGCAAAACCCAGACTCCCCACAAAAGAAATCCACCAACAAAGGAAAAAGAAAAAGTCCACTACTTGGATCCCATCCATCAATTCCGCCTGCTCAAACCACTGCCGCCCCCGCATGCGCCCTCGCCGTATACCCCAATCCCACATCCTCCCTCACCGCTTCCTCGTTATTCTCGTACGTCACCTCGTACGTCTTACTCGTCGCAATCTCCAGCCCGCCCTCTTTCCCCACAATATGCTCCATGCTGTCCGAGTCCGTCCCGCAGATCTGCCTCTCGCTGTCGTTCGAGTGGTGGTTGGTGTTGCGGCTGCTCAGCTCCACACTGTCATTGATGTTGCTGCCCTTTGGGCTCTTCTTGCCGCTGCTGCTCAGGCCCGAGGCTGTCCATTTGCCCCCGTACCGCGATATGATGGGCTTGATCATGGGAACGTTGCCGACAATCATGGCGACGAAGGCCTCGCGGCAGGACCAGATGGCGATGACGAGGCCGTTGGCCTGCGTGTTGGTGAAGGCGTAGATGCAGCGGAGCGTGGCGGCAATCATGACGAAGAAACCGGCGGAGAACATGGCAATAAGAACAATCTTGCGGCGCATTGGCACCTTGACCTTGAGAAGGAGCTGGGAGGAGAGTTAGTTATGCTTCTCGACTATGGTTCTTCCCGGAGGCTGCAAGAACTTACAGGCATCGGGATGGCCATAATCATAATATCAGTGGACAGATTAAGGGCAAGACTGATGACGTAGTAAAGGTTGTACTCGACCCAGCATTTCTCTGTGGTACCACGCTGTTAGTAAGCCGTTCAAAGCTTAAGGAGGAAATAACGGGGGGGGGAAGACTCACTGCCAGGATCAGGAATGACCTGCCACTGCTTGTGATATGGCCGACATGTCAAGTACAGGGTCAACATCATAATCACATATGTCAGTGCCGTTGCCGCAAACGCATACTTGATCAGTGAAGCTCTCTCAAGACCAATACTAAATAAACATCACCAAATTAGCACTGGCTCGATCTCAATGTCTATTCTTTAGGGGCAGAAAAACTCACGTAACCCTCCGGAAGAAGAAGATCATGCACAACTTCAGCGTCCACACCGTCCCACAGTAAGAGTTCCATCCCAGCAAAAAGGCCTTGCTACCATTGGTACGGCGCCAGAATTCGTCATCGGAGAGAGCCAACCGCTCTTCTTCAGTCAGATAACTGTTGGTACCTCCCCAGGTAATAACCAGATGGGCTGCTGTGGACTCTAGAGTAAAGCAAAACTACGGAGAATTGATAATCAGCGTCTTGGGTTTTCCAGGACGTTCGAGGGCAGAGAGGAGACTAACGAGAGCAAAGAACATGAGGTAGTCGTCGGGCTTGAAATTTCGGAAGCCGACTACCTTCCATCTCGCAAAGGTGCGTAGGATAACAAAGATTGCTGCTACACCGAGGTATGACCAAGACTCTGTTAAAAAGCTTTTCCCTATTGCTACTGCTGCTGCGTGTGCGTCGGCCATTTCTGTGGTTTCTGGCGGATGGTGGCGGTGCCTAGTACTGATATTCTCCGAATGGGCCGTAAATGAGTATTCTATAACTGCTAAAGCCGCTGTCTGTTGATTCTAGTCGTCTGGTCGTTCCAATCAATCCAACTTTCCTACTGACTGGCTCTTACTGACTGGTCCTTGAAGTCAGGTTGAGGGCCGGATCTTTATATACATTACCAAACCACCGGCTTCCATCTGAAATAAGATGAATTCAGGTGAAGGGGACGAGCGTTAAGACATTTTACTCCTCCCACTTACATGTAGGTATGTAGGTACGGGGGAGAGTCGGAAAAATTAAGAAGGAAAAAAAGGAAAAAGATCCAGGCAGATTTCAGAATCGACAAGATCCGCGGGTCGGTCGGTGGTTGGTGGCAGATGGACACAAAACCTAGTTGGGTTGTAATAGTTATATTCATGATTATTGTCTTGCATGGGCAATCACTATTCTACCAAGGAAGTATAGCAAACGCAACCTCCCTCCCCCTGCCGGAGTCCAACGATAGGAGTAGGCAGACAGGTAGACAGCTTGCGCTCAGGGCAGGCTTTAGTGTGCGACGAACGAACGTCGAACTGCTGTTGACCGACTTACCAGGGTGTACACGCTTACCAGCAAAAGAACCAGAAAATGTAGTTACTCAGGGCAAGGATTATTTGTATGGAGTGGCTGTGATCCCTCATACAAATTATCCTTGTCTCCACCGCTTGCATTTTCTGGTTCTTTTGCTGGTGAGCGTGTACTAACGGCACTGCAGTTGTGGCTTTGCTTTTTTGTCCAGTTCTGGTTGTTTTGTCTGCCGCGGGACAATGTCCTAGGCAATCAGGGGACCTGAATACTGGCGAGTTTTATCTATTTCTCCCTGATATGCAGTTGCAGCCTGAAAGAAGTGTTGGAAACTGAGATAAGTTGCAGCGTTCAATCTCTCCATCTGTCTGAGGTCTGTAGTCTTTTCTTTTCTGCAAATAAGAAATAAAACCAACACTCACAGCTGAATCCCATCGACATATCTTTCCCCTTAGTTGTCACGCTTCTCATCTCATGTAAGTGTGATCATCTGTGTAAGGCCAGACAAATGGGAAGTAGGTAATACATACAGAGAGACAGAGAGAGAGAGAGCTAGAGAGACAGTATCACAACTGTCAAACCTCAGTGTTGGGACCGAGTCAACGACAGCGGAGATCCCGGCTGTACCCGTGACATTTATGGCGGCGCCAATCCAACTGCTTCGCTTATGACAGTAGAAAGAAGCAGTCTCAGACTCTCAGTCCCCACGAAAGCGGTGTGAGGTTCAACTGCCACACATGTACCTATCTCTAGCTATCTCGGTAGGATGCCTCTTTGGGATACTGCAGGTCGCTTGCCTTAATATTGCAGCTTTGTCTATGTAGCCCCCACCACATACCACTCATCGAGGCTGTAGCAGAGAATGTTTATTATTACTGTAGAGTAGGTAGTCAAGCTTTTTAAGCACGGGTAGTCACTTCAGGGGAGAGGTAGTCCCGAGTGAAACGAAACGAAACGAAGCGAAACGTCAAGTTCCAGGTACTACAGCTAGGGCCTGCATGTCTGTATGTGCTATGAATGAACGAAATTACTGTACCCCCTAGCTAGAGTAGGTGCATAGCAGGTAGAGTACTATACGAGCCGGATTAAACAGGGCACCGAGGACCTGGTTATTCACTGAAGATTCGGTATGCCAAGCTTGACGTGAACGGGTAAATGCTTAGGTCCGTATTAAACCAGTACTTGTAGACTCATGATAATGACTCTCGAATTTTTCATAATATTCATAGCTAGTTAGATACTCTAATGCGATAGATGGGTATGTATTCATATTCGCCAATACATATGTACTGTATTGTATTGTAGGTGAGCACCTTATACTTATTCTGGTGGTTGGACCAACAGTTAACAAATATCACCCATAGTCTACAGCCACAATCACAACCCCCATTCCCAAGGTAGAGGTTTTAGTTTTAGACTCGTAGACTTACCAGGTTTAAGTAAACGGTTATATCCAGCACTCAGCACGGACTGTGCCACCCAAGAATGCAAAGTGCAACCGTGGATCTTTCCCTTCCCTTCTCGACTCCTACTTTGACTCTAATCTCATCGATCCACCCAATAAGCATACCCTACGCGCCGGGAAATAACTATAGCGGCAGTTGAAGTTAAGACATCAGTTAGGGGTGCACGGTGCTTTGACCAGGTGATAGCTATTTGGGCTGGGAACAAGCGTTGGTCAACGAATCGTAGAAAGCCTGGGCACGACTTACAAAGAGTAGGTATCCAACACACCCTATACAAGAACTTTAGAATCACTGTTCACAGCGTGATCCCTTTCCTCAAATGCTGATTTGCCTGCTTAGGGTTACATAAGCGACCGGGTGAATGATAGGGCGCGAGCTATATGCCCACGTGTTTTGTGCCGTGCCGTGGAATCGAGTGATATGTTATGACCCAAGGAGCAATGAAATGAAGGGGTATGTATGCACGAGAGAAAAGAAAACAAACCTTCTGGTTGGTCTATTGTGTCAAAAAGAAGAGGTAGACTATTTGTTTGGGGTAAAGATCATTGCCATGAGTGCAATGTTTGAAATGCCCACTGTACTTGCTACCTACTGCCTCGGACTCAACCTTTATAATTAAAGTAGATGATATATTTCATGAATTCTCACCAAGTTTCTTTGCCGCTAGATCTGGGTCTTGTCCCCCAGGCCGACAGTCAGAGAGTTTGGATCACCATCGATCAAAAGGCCCTTCCGCCGCTATTATGGCGGCGACAAACAAAGAGTGTGAATATCCCCGAGCTCAGGCACAACAGATAGGGTTCAGGGCCAAACATACATACCAGTACCGGTAAAATAGCCCCTAGAATCCCAAGCCTCCTATTCGCTTGCTGGAGTTTACCGAGTGTTGCTCATAAAGAAAAACTCACCGCTAGGCCAGCTGCAGAACTTAGCAGCGGAAGCTAGTTATAACCTGCATATGTTGTCTTTGAGTATGTTGTGGAACGTACAAGTTACAACTCCTCAACTGTAATTAATTCGCCCAAAAAGTACCCCACGGAGATTTCCTTCAACACAGGCAATTTTTTTCCTTTATTTTTTCGGGATCTACATTCTAGTCGGGTTCGTAACATTACCCCTTGGTGTCTTTCGCGTTCGATCTAAGTAGGTTTCTGGGTGATCACTAGAAAGTGGCGGATGTATATTTCTATGGGCTCCAAGATACTATGCCGATCCTTATCTGTGCTCCGGCCGGTGAGTGTCAGTATTGTTCTAGTTCGATTCTTATTCTCCTAGTCTTTTTACATCGTAAGAAGTCTTGATACTATGCGTAGATGTGCAATATATATAGCCTGAGTTGATCAACCTCGTGGTTAGTTGGAGGCCTGTTAACATTTGAGTAGTTCGTCTTTATTTTTGTTGAAGTCGGCTTTACTTACACGCGTTGCGGGTGGGTATCTCTTAAGGAGCCTGGTAGCGCTTCTGCTTGCAGAGTTAACAGGCCCAGTAACGTTCATTGAAATAACTGTATCATATAGTATCACTCGGTATTAGATTTGATCGATAAGATAGCCTGTAGAGCACATGATACTACTACCTTAAGAGGGTAATATTAGCTGGGCGAGATGGCACTTACATATTTGGGACCGTGCATGACTTATAGAGGTCCTAAATCTTGGTGGCATCAGATGCTTTAGCACAGATTCTGAAGAAAAATTAGCACCTGTTTTAGAACTCTGATGTGCAATTGGTAGCTAATAATTTTTAAACAACTAATTATAATATAGGTCTAGTTCCAAGGCGATATCGATATTAGAAGCGGTTCGTCATATCAATTAGTACCTCCCTGTATGTGCGGAGATTCTTGGGTCGGGGACGTGTCCAGATTAGATGTGTTTTCAGACAAAGCTTAGACCCCTTTGATTTCTGGGAAGAGCACGGGGGCGCTGCCGTTCACTGATTCGTCTTTGCTTTTATGTAGGTATCTATCCCATCACATGAAGCACAGCAAGCCTCTCTTGCATAAGCTTCAGCAATGTTGATCACTGCAGGAAAGAGAGTCGTAGGTTTTAACCTGGCACTTGCATGCATCGGTGCTCTAGAAGGTATAGAAGCGGCAGCCAGAATCTTAGATATGGCCGACCGGCTGTAATTTCGAGTTCTGTAGACACCGATAGGTCTTAGTAGGTATTCAAGAACCGAATAGCGCGATGTTTTCGTAACTAGAACCGGTGTAAACGTATGGTCAGGGTTCGATGATATGGTCATATCTGGCCGGAGGTTGGTGCATACACATACCCACATCATTTTTGCATAACGTTATCATTTTTCTATGCCCACCCATTGTGTCCGTAATACCGCCAAAACTCGAAAAATTGGCTATGCATACAAGATTAAACTTGCTACAAACGAATACTTCTGAGGCTGATCGATACCTTTCAGCCAATCGTCTTAGAGATAATCCCTGGGCGGAGATAGCCAATTTTTCGAGTAATTGTCATCTCTGCAGAACTGTTAGTCAGAAACTCATCAACACCAGCTAGCTTAGACTCCAGCAGCATTGAGCTATGGCGCGAGAAGGCATGGGGGGTGGGTGTGTCAACTTTAGAGGAACTTTTTTTGTATGGGAATTGGAGAAAATTCCACCGTTAGGCTAGGCGCTAGTACCATTATGGGGGTAGATCTCCAAATTTCTATTGATTGATTGGCTGCAAACGCCGAAGTTTACACACCTACCCACCATAGCTTCTGGAATATGTTTCCTGTTTCGAGTATTTATGAAAGGTGAGTACGGATATGTGTATCAACTTAATTACAGTCGTCAAATACGATATCGATGCCATACCTAGACAAGGATTTAGGTTCTCATTCGAGTTCTGAATCCTGGCCTGCACTCTAGTTAAGCGGTGGGGGTATACGATGGTTCCGAACACCAAATTTCCCGAACACGGCGATGCTTATAATTGTAGGACCCTAACACTTGGGAGTAATAGGAGCTGCAGGTGATACAGGAAAGGGGCGCGGCGGGGAGGGAAGTGCGGGTAAGTTGACGTGACGATCTGTTACAAGCGGTTAAGATAAGCCAAGTAAGCCAAGAAAGTTTAAACTTCAGACTACAGCGATAGTAATGATCTATGGAAAAAACAGTTATACAGCGATAGGAATGATCTATGGAAAAAACAGTTATATGATGCACAGACATTTCGCCATACAACTTCACCCCCCTGTTTTTTCCATAGATCTTTCCGGCGGCTGTATATATGGTGCACAGACATTCCACCATACAATTTCCCCCCCCCCCCCCCCGTTTTTCAATAGATCATTCCGGTCGCTGTATGTAGGTAAATAGGACGTAAGTTCCGGACTATAATACCACGTCCCATTAAGTCTGATAAGATTTTACGAGACAGGAATGGCAATAGCCTTATCCACTGTGGTTTAATAATTGCTGGGTTCTGCCAGCAATAACCAACTAGGCGCCGCACTAATCAGACTGGCAAGAGCCCTATATACGTCCAGATTTAATCACTAGGCGCGCCTCCGTAATTATCCCATCGTCCGTCAAAAAATGCTGCCCCCCGGAAAAAAGCAAATTATATGTGGCTTTATTAACAGATCCTGTTAACGTTATCTCCATACAAATTTAATTCCTGTAATAGGGGGCAGCATTGACGGACGCAATATCGAATTGAAGTCTCCAGTGCTCCCGCAGTTCTACGTGGAGGCCATCGATTGTTCAGGTCCGACGGTTGATTTTTATGCTTCTAAGCCCCCCAGGAAATAGGTCCGGCCGGCACCAGCCACATTATAAACGGATATCCTACAGTTATATCTAGGTAAGTGCGTAGAACGTCGCGGTTCACAGCGCCAAGTTCTACTCACTTACCCTTGATACCGAAGTACAGTTGCACCTCGCTATCTCGTGATTCGATATCTCGGATCTCTTGCTGTCTCGTACGGGTTTGCGGGACAAGTACTGCCTTCCTCCACATAAACCTATTTGCTATCTCGTATATTTTGGTATATTTGCTATCTCGTACGGGTTGGGCTCCCAGAATACGCTAACGACATAACGAGGTGCGACTGTATGTACAGCGGTGGGTAATAAGTCATCGGACGACGTAGCCACAGTTTTATCTGCAAACGAGTATTTTTGTCCGATGACTTATTACCTGACGCTGTACATATAGTGGAGTCTCGATAGTAGCATTCTCGATAATAGCATATCCTCGATTGTAGCATATAGTTGGACAATCCCAAACAAGTCGGTACGGACAAATTTGTTCTCGATACAAGCATATTCTCGATAGTGGCACACGAACATCCGTTCCCGACCATATGCTACTACAGGCGAATCGCCTTATCCCTTACGCTATTAAAGCTGCCAACTTTGCCAAGTATCATGCCTCAATTCTGTGGCTTGCGTGCGAAGCTTGCCTGGTGTTACCATGTCTCATGTTGGCAGCATTTAAGTACCTAGAGTAACAGCTTAAGGGATAAGGGTATATACCTCTTATAACGGTAATCACCTTATAAGGGTATAGGTTCTCGGATAAGGGTATGTATAACGACTTCGCGCCACTTTTGTACAGCAATAGGTAATAAGTGATGGAACGAACTGAGACAGAGTGATACCTGTTTTGGTAAATCGCCATCAAAATACTGTGTTCGTAGGTATAACTGTATCTCAGGGCGTCTCATCACTGATTACCTATCGCTGTACATAGAGCGATCCAACTGTAGAAGTAAGGAAAGAGACCTATTGGCCGAGTCAGCCACTTAAACCTTATTTATAGACAATACTTCTATCTTTTGGTGTACAGTCACTCATAGGGTGAAGGCGGATCCTGTCTGATGGCGGTCAGAGATATTTGAGGCCAATAGGTAGCAGAGACTCCAAGTGTAAATTACTGCAAGCACAACCATCAGACAGGATCCGCCATCACTAGGTTAGCGACTGTATACACTTATATTGGTTATGTGGTTTTTCTGGGCGCTTAGCAACGCCCTGAAGCTCAAGTAGAGTAGTATATATATCATATAACTGAGTTACGGCTCGTGCTCCTGCATCTCTTTGACTCCATGGCCTGTTCGGCGGAATAGCTGTGCAGATTAAGTCGTAATTTCTGCAAAGTAGAAATTCTTCGAATTAGACCGGGAACTTGAGCTGCAAGGATGGGTTTTCACGAGATGTGGCGGTTGGTGGCTCGCCATACAAATTGTAGAAACTAACTGTAAATGTCGACTGACGGTGTAAGATGGACCTACTTGTCAAGCAAGATTTCTCTAAAGGGTAGTAGAGTATACTGTTTTTCTTAAAAATGTGTCTATCACAACGCCGTTGTGGGCCTATTATGTTGTTGTAATTACTGGGAAGAGACGAAGGGATATGCTTGCTTAATATAATGGAACACGTAAATGTGAAAGCGTTCCAACTGTTTAATTAATGAATCTGATATGATATTAAAGAATAAATTCGTTAAACAAAACTAATCGAAATCGCCTTAAGTCAATATGAACAATCTGGTCATGGGCAACAATAGAGTATAACATACATACAAACGTACCGGGGCATCCACTTTTGAGATTTCTCTGGCGCCATGGCAGACGTGACCGCAGTAGTTTGTCTTAGCGGGTGGTTGCGTAGACGTCGAAGTTGCCTTTTACAGCACGTATAAGGGGGCGTTTTCAAGACAAATGACCAGATCAAGGAATTTCAACATCAATGTGAGCGTCCACCGAGACGAATTACTGCGGTAGCCAGTCTTAGATCGCATTGACTTAAATATATTCATTCTTTTTTGATATATATATATATATATCAGTGTGAGACCTTCAATCCAACAAAATTTTGGTCCTACTATAGAAGATTGGAATCATCATATATCACTCGAAATCATGAACTACAGTTCTGTTGAAGGTACATACATTACTTTAACGTCAAAACGAGTATTTCTATAAGCACGATATTGGGTTTATACTTAGATAAGCCTGATGTTGGGCTTATTCGGGATTAGGACCTTATTGCGCAGTCAGTTCGCTTGAACCCTATGATTTCGTAATGACTTAATAGGACCAAGCTTTATGATATGCGATAAGGTTTAATTTAACATTATATACACCGATAGCTGCCCACCTGCTTATGTTCCCCAACAACCCGCTACCCCGCCACCCCGCCGCCCCCCGCCTACCTACCCACCCACCCACCTACCTACCTACATGTATCTACAAGTATCTATCTATCGAGCTATCTATCTATCTACCTGCCCGCCTACTCACCTGCCTGCCTGCCTGCCTCCCGATTCGGTGCTGTATTAGTGCTCGATTTGATGCTCGATTTGATTTTGCGTCGCCAAGTCCCACTAGGTCTTATGGACTTCCTAACCCTTTCATATTCAGAAGTCTTATCCTTATTCGACGATAATCCCGAGCAATGGTCACAATTATGCCAAATTCGGGCTTATTTGTGACATAAGTCTTTCCTCCTGAAAATACAGCTTATAGAAATACCCGTTCTGACGGTAAAGTACATTAGCGTCAAAACGGGTATTTCTATAAGACTGGTTATCCTTTTACTGCCACCAAGTACATGTTCTTATTTAAAAACAAGCCTTAAAATCCGAGATAATCCTTATTTGAGATAACACTTTTTGGTCTGAGATTACTACCCGTTTCGACGCTATAGTACCTACTTAGGTAGGACATGTCTTAGAGCTAGAGTTTTATAATGGAGATCAATGTACAAGGCTAATATAAGCCATCTTATAGGAACCTGGATAGGGTACTGTTCCTCTTGATAGCGGATTCTTTTACTGTTGGATACCGTGGTCTTTACTACCTGCCTTGAACGACGCAAATCCCTTTTCTCTCATCGTTCCAGCTGCTAGATGAAGTCCTGTGACTAAACATTCTATATACTCTAGATAAATATAAGTTTAGTGTTGACACCTAAAGGAGTTGTATGGGGCTGCGCC
Organism: Morchella sp. 2018-W38C; assembly: GCA_024713705.1. NCBI lineage: Eukaryota > Fungi > Ascomycota > Pezizomycetes > Pezizales > Morchellaceae > Morchella > Morchella sp. 2018-W38C. The sequence continues at coordinate 1,913,517 of JAMJEX010000010.1, read as the reverse complement.
CTACGAAGAAAACTTAAGACCTTCTAAAGTGGATCATCCCTAAGATCCCTATTTTATATAATGCACGTAGATGTATAGGATGAGATCTAATATATTCTTCCTTAATTACTACAAAGAGATCATATAGGGACAAGGCAACTACTTATGATACAAACGAGGCTAACCGCTCTCTATAGAGAAAATTAAATATCCAAAGTACAGCGATAGGTAATAAGTGATGGAACATCCTGAGATACGGTTATACCTACAAACACCGTATATTGGTGGTGTTTTACTCAAAACAGCTATCACTCTGTCTCAGCCGTTCCATCACTTATTACCTACCGCTGTACATAGCTACATCAGCACCCCCCTACATGAAGCTATAGATAAAAAATCCCCACACAGCCATTGCACCCCAGCCTCCTATGTTATTAACACTTACACCGCCACTCTGCTGTGCCTGAGTTTCGTTGGTTGAGGTTTGGCTTGATCCCCCATCCCCAGCGAGTCATTTACAATCACAGCTCTGACCCACAAGCAAGACAGCTGTATCATGTCTTGCCACCTTCGCCTTATAGCTCTTGCTCACGCATCCCAAATCTTCGCCCGTCCATACGTTGGTGACCTGAAAGCACTCGCCTTTACTTTCCAGCTGAGGAACCTCACTCCAAGTCGCTGTCTTTTCCGTCTCGGTCTCGAGCGTGTTGAGCATCAGCACTAGCGTTCCATCCTTGCTTGCACCGCTGTAGTACTCGGCGGGGTGGGTGTCATTGTAGGTCCAGTCTGGGTTGATTCCCCACTTATAAGGCATCGCTGGTGCACCATTCACATCGTCTTGATTGAAAGCCAGCAGGTACTTGTTTTTCAGGATGGCGAGGTTGTCACTAGAGATAGAGTCTAGAGAAGTGCCAATGAGAAGAGGGCTTTTCATTGCCGCCCAGAGAGCGAAATGAGAGCGAGTTTCTTCGGGAGTGAGGTCGCCATTACCAACTTCAAGCATGTCCTATTTAATTACGGTGTTAGAAGGCAAAGTTTATAGAAGCCGGGAAATGGAGAGACCTACGGCATCGTTGTGGCCCCAGAAGTCTACATAGTTGAGTTTGAAGCTGTTGTAATTTATAATGTGGATGACCTCGCTCCATATAGGGAAGATGTCATCAGTCATTCTCCAGCTATGTCCTATATTTGCTCCGTAGGTCTCGATCTTGGCCTGCCCCCAGTTGCAGATAGAGTACAAAATAACTCTGTCCTGCTTTAAAAGCGCTGTAGTCATGCGGGTGTACCTCTCCGCCGTACGAGATGTTGACCAGTCGTATCCCGCCGGCGCGACGCCGGGGTCGTTGACACAGGTGCCGTTGGGGCCCGTGGGGTTATTATAGTCTGGGTGACAACCGTGGAATTCATCGCCGGTCCAATATTCACTTGGAACATCACAGTTGTCATATTTGAGATCTACCGGCACGGGATATTAGTTTGTGTGTTCCTTAGTCAGTATTGTAAGTCCAGCGCTTACAGTCAATGCCCCACTCAGCCCATGTTGCCGCATCAATATCCTCATAATAAAGTGACCCGGGATAGCCAGCGCAAGTAGTCTTCCCCGCATCGCTGTAAATACCGATTTTAAGTCCCATGTCGTGGATCTTCTTTGCGGTACCGTCAATGCCATCAGGGAATTTTGTCAAGTCCGGCAGTATACGTTGGGTTGTGTTGTCTCTTCCAGACTTTATGGACCAGCAGTCATCGACTTGAGGACATGGTCAGTATTAAGAAGAATGATAATAACGAAGGAATATAATGCGTACTATTGACATAATTGTAACCAGCCTTTGCAAGCCCAAGGTCAATGAGCTTTTGACCGGCCGTGAGGAATTTCTCTTCATTTATGTCGCAACGGAAGGCCTGATTTAATCATAATTAGTATAGTCGTTGTTGGAGGGAGTATTTGTTTGTTTATTTATTTACATTCCAGGAATTCCATCCTAGGGCTGGTAATTTACCCTATCCAATTGTCAGTATTTTAGCCTGGATGAGTTGAGTTGAACTTACAGTTACACCATCTTTACTGACAAGCGCCGAAGCGACAGAAGCCAATAAGGAAGCCTGAAGGAACTGTTTGGTATACATCTTGATCGCAAGAAAAAAGAACAGTTGATTATGATGGAGAATATTATTCAAGAGTGTGAGGATTCGCTTGGCTCTTATACATGATTGACCCTTACATCATCACCAAGCCCTTATGCCTGTTTCGAGTTGCGCTTTTGAAAGAGCGACAACTAATTTCTGGTTTGGTACTACCTTAGCCCTATATTTGGCGATGAACACCATATACCTACATGTAGGTACCAGATGGTAGGGTATGGTTAGCTCTCGTGGTTGGTAAGGAGGCACAGAAGCCGGCGAAGGGAGATTTAGGGCTGTCGGCACGTGGCGTTGTTCACGAAGTGTGGAATCATAGCCTGTAGAGCCTCTACCGATTGGGCAAGTATCGACTACATACATGAGTTCTCACCCATGAACAGCAAGTCGCAGTTGCAACTATTTGGGGGATCAAATTCCAAAGAAAATTCCAGTGCCAGCTAAGCCTCACGGGTAAGGATGTTCCATAGAGCGTGCTACTTGTATGTATACACATGTGATGAATAGAGTAGCTTAGGTAGGGGTAAACTAGTCCACTAGCGGTATTGTATGCACCGGCGGTTCCTGCAGCTATTTGAAACGGCCTTAACTTCAAGTCTACGCGACCCCTGGTTGAAAACAGATGACAAAGAAAAAGCAAGTCCGAATTATTATCAAAGAAACACTTGGTCAATTGAATTCACTCATTACCCCCTAGCTCTACATACAATGCATGCGCGGTTTTGAAAACGTTTTCAAGAAATACGATATATTGACGGTGGTGGTCGCCCTCGGTCATCGTTCGTTCAATGCTGATTTGCACACCATGAATCGTCGCATCACCGGGGCGTGTTTCCCATTTCACAATGCTTGTCTTTAGATCCACAGGAAATCGCACATAACAGGCGTCAGGATTGTGCGGGGTATTAGGCATAATTGGTAGGGGGTTTGCAGCATGTTTGGAGAAACGATCGCTTTTAAGTATAGTAAGCATTGGGGATGGACTGTTAATCGATCGAAGGGTCGCGTACTGAGCTAGAACTCTCTATGGTGTGGTCTGATCCAGTCTCGCCGGATTTTAAAGTCTGTCCGTTTTAGTACCTAGAATTGGTTGCAACCTCAGGTACCAAATCGGAAAGACTTTTAAGGCCTTTCGCGCAACCTTGTTAGCGTGGTGTCTTCTCGCCTATCCCTGATGCCAAAGTATTGTACCTACAATCAGCCCTATCGTAGAGATACATATGGATAAATAGAATCTGTCATCACGAATCGAAAGGTCTCAATTGGATAGTTAGCAGCCTCCGATTTCTGTGGTCTGACGGGTTACAGCTGTCAGTAGACAAAGAACGGAGTGCTTTAAGGGAGACGACATGCATGCATGTTTTCAAATCTTCATTTAAATGGCATTACTGTCATGATATGGCCATATGGCATGATATATAATACTCCTCTATCTAAGGTTAATACCGACTCTACTCTTCTGGGATTACAACCTCACGCAGGCGGGGAGGGGCCCAGCCTGGCGCGCAGCGGCAGGTGGCCCCGGCTACGCGCATGGATTACATACCAAACAATTAAACAGGGAGTTATCGGCGGTTCCTTGAACCGATCTCCTCACTAGAGTACATAGCACCGTGAAAACCGAATTAGTACAGGTTCTGAAAACGGATCAAAAAATTATTTAACTACATGTATCCGGCTTCAGTTAAAAGGCCAAGCCGACTATTCCGATAGTAGCAGCACCCATTCGTGGTTTTCGCTGCGCATGCTCGATTGGGCGTTTTTGCGTGAACAATTTTGCACCGCCGATAGCCGTTCCTAGCTACATGTAGGCAGTATATATATTTTTGTGTGGTGAGCCGCGAATTGTCACAAGTTGTAAGTCCTGAAAACAGACGAAGGGATAGAGTGCGTTAAATCTAGAACTCTCTCCGAAAAGTAAAATAGAATCAACACGTTAATGCATTTGGCTCTCTGGCGGGGAGTGGAACCTTGGCCACTCGCGGGCAGTCTAGGAACTACAGGTTCAGGCTTCAGGCTTCAGGCTTCAGGGTTAGGGTTACGTCACAAACCGTCACCCACCCACAGCCCCCCCCACCCCCACCACAAACTGCGATGTTCTAGGTACATACATGTAGGCGGCGGACAGAAGTAGGAGAGCCTGTGACCGCACCCGCTAGGTACATGTACATAGTACCCTTAGCAGTGCGCACCCTAAGCCCTACCATATCTAGAAGGCCAACATCATGGCTTCCTATGATCAGCTTGAGCAATCTCAGCAAGCGCCTAACCCTCCGGTTTCACATATGTCTCCACAGAGCCTACCAGCGAGCGTCCTCTGAAAAGTAACGATGACGAAGGCCCTGACTCCCCGGCTCCCGAGATGATTCTGCAAGACGTGACCCGCCGATGGCTTCTCGCGAGGGACCGTCGAATAACACTAGGATTCCGCCGATGGTTTCCGGCGATAAAAGTCCGTCGGATGACGTTAATCCCCACCATTTTGTGGCTATAGCAGCTCATGCAATTGGGTCACCCGTCTGCCCCGGGACTGACAGAGGGTACGGGTCGGTCAGTGACCTTGTATCATGGAATGACCCCGGCGGGATCATTAGCGGCTTGGAATGTCAACCTTTCTCAATCTTTTTGTGTATGGAAGCCCAAGACTCAAGTGATTGCTATATCCCTTCGGAGACAGGTATGCCTGACGATTGCCAAAAACCATGGGATTGACCATAAGACATGTATAATATCCCATGTTAGGGATATCTGGGGAATCCTTAAAGAGCTATGTGATCAGTATGCCAATGAAAGAATAAGAATATGGAAAACTTTCACATTGGGGTCAACTTCTTGGGTAGCGCGGTTCCATTAGTTACTATAGAGCTCTGCAAGGTTCGAGGAGGACTGGATATTGTACGCTATAAGCGCTGCAACGATCTGTCTCCAGCCATTGCTTAAGAACCAGGTGCTGAAGCATGGGCTAGCGAGCGTAAAGGTTGGTTTCTGACTCCGTAACTAAGAGGAGGGCCATGAACCATTCCGTTTACGCCGGGCACTTGAGAAGCTGACGAGCCAACATTGTCACGCACAAATTCTCATAGACTTTGCCAACTCCGCTCGTCTTCGATACGTATTCGAGTACACTACAATAGTGCTTGGATAACGCTGCCAGTTTTCTTCTTTTGAGGTTTTCCAATCGGGTCAAACTCACAATCATAGTATTTATTGTCACTTCGCGCTACTGATCTGAGGTAAATATGGCGTCGTTGAGTGCATACTTGCAGTATTATATATATATTGAACTTAAAGGGCGAGCTACGATTACACCAGAGTGGATACTCCAATATTTCGTGAGGACTGAAAAACCACAATTGGGGAATTGCAGAGCACCAATATGCATCACGGGTATAATAAATACCTTTGTTGTATCTTTGTAAGATAACTTGAGTATTCGTGTGTCTTTTGAGGCGCATATATCACTTGGCGAGCTCGATCCAGCTCCTGAAAGGCAAGATGTTGAAACCGTGATCGTGATGATTCGTTATAAGAACTACACTGGTCCGGTTATAGCTCTGTAAATACACGTAGTGGGAAGTTTTGAGCTTTGCGTTTGTGATTAGTATATAGCTTTTTGAAAGCAGGTCTGGATATATGTACATAGGAATTGTTTTATTCAAAGCTTAGATCCGCACCACATCTCTCCTGTACTCCTAAGCCCAAAGCCTGTCAACAGTCTTTGTTGGATTCTCTTCCTGCAACAGGCACAATTACTTTCATTCCGTATCAAAATTCCTCTTATTCCATTAGTTCCATTCAAAGTCGCCCCGTAGGCATCCGCATTTATTGTGGTATCGTATAGCCGGGTGAGGCCTCCCAAGAGTTCAACCAACACCCCCCGGCCAGATTGCTTATCCAACGTCGCTGGAGTAGGCCCATACTCGTAGATCTTGTCCAAGCGGCAGCCCCTCCCCACCAGCAGCTCAACCACCCTGACATATCCAAGGACCACGGCGAACTGGACCGCCGTCATGCGCATGGATACGCGACTGCTTGCATCGATGTTTGCTCCGTGATTTAGTAGTAGTCCAGCAATCACATGATTGCCCAAGAGCGCCGCGCACTGGAGTGCGGTCACCTCGCATTCTGTGTCGACCTGGTCAATGATTGCTCCGTTCTCGAGGAGCACCAAGGTGATAAGATCGTTACCGGCGAGGACCGCAGAGTGAAGCGGGGTCATACCCCATTCGTCTGAGGTGTTTGCGCTGGCGCCCTGGGCGAGGAGTGCTTGGACCAAGTCGATTCGGTGGTGTGCGGAAGCCCAATGGAGAACAGTACGGTTGCGGTAGTGCAGTAGACTGTGAGTTACTGCGCGTTTCAGCAGTACTGGAAAGAGGAGTTTGGCGAGCCGTGGGGATGTCTGGAGGAAACAGTTGAGGTCGTTGACCTCGAGGTTATTTGCAATTCGTAATATGATTTCTATTGGGAAATCGAAGAATATCATACGGGGTATATGCTTTGTAGGTGGTGGTTGTGGTGGGACTTTCTTGACCGCTCGAGAGATTTTTAACTTTAACAATCCTCCCCTGAGGAAGGTCTTTTTCGTGTACTTAGAAGTTTCGTTCTTTACGGAGGGTTTTTTACGGTTGAAAAATCTTTTGAAACCTGAGGGTGGCATTTTAGGTTTTGCAAAAAGAAAAGAGAAAAGGGCAAAGAAATCTAATTATATATTAATTCGATTGAAGTTTATTCGCTGTCTGCAGGTACTAGGTGATCATGATAGTATAGCGGGGCCGTACGTATGAGGACGTCGGCTTAAATAAAGATATTACTCGCGGCTAGCTGGTAGACGCGATTATTACGTACAGCGGAGATATTACGTCCGATCAGATTTTGTAGACGTTGTCATAGCTCTCTAGAGTTAGAGGCTAAGCTACATATAGTGTTGCTCAACAGCGGAGATATAAAGTACCTACAGCCGCATCCGTAAAGTTTTGGCACCCCCAGCCTCGAAGCTCATGGGTTTAAACCATGATATCAACAACCGGATAAGAACGACTACAAAGAGGAGTTATAGATAGATATTTCTATGCTGCTGTATGTCACAACACTTTGTACGACCATCTTTCGAGGAAGAGGGCTAAAATACTTTGTTGCAATTGCGGACGTTTTTGCAGGGTGCCAAAACTTTGCGGACGTGTGTATGCCTCTAATATCTCCGTAAACCGGTAACCACAAACAAGTAATCCAAATCTAAACACAGGAGATCACTCGATTAGCTAGAAATCACTCGGCCAAATTAGACCTGCATTACTTTGAATGTTGTAGCCATGGCTTCCAATTAATATATTACAGTGGGCGAATATACGAATTCTACTGACACGACTGAATTGAATAAATTTAAGATCTACTTGCTACATGTATGTATGCACATACATGCATTCGCTTGTATGCATGTTGTTTCCCAGTAGCACCTGTCCGCTTGATGCCAAGATATTTTTATACATACATGTATATGTATGTAGTAAGCTGACTTTTTACTTACAAATTGAGCGGCTGGGCGGGTTTTTAGAACATCTATTCCGCACCGTGTCAGCTTCGAACTTCTCCATCTCTCTTCATCACCAATCAGCAATCGCACCCTTATACTAAAGTACCAATTTTATCATCACATTTAACCAAGATTACAATCAAGAGGTTAGTGCCAAGGATTCTCCCTATCAATTACCAGGTCACCAGAATACTGTTCGGAGGAACTTTACATTAATATGTAAATCTGAAGAGAACTAGAATACAGCACAAACTTGTGAAAGACTTGGAGTGTAAATAAAGTTCTATTTATAAGGTTACATCCTGAACAAGCTCAAGTTTTATTGGCAGTATACTGACCCATTATTTGTTGATCTGCAGTGAGAGCATCATCAAATGTGGTGCTTCTCTGCTATAGAAGATATAGCTCGAAAGACCACCAATCAACAGAAGACTGATCACATTGGGATCTATATACTCTATACTTAATGGTATATATACACTCAGTACCTATCCCACCATATTTGACGATAGTCTAATGCAATATGCACGGGTGCACCACAGGAGGTTAACCGTAGAACTTTTCACCACCTACCATAAATGACTGCTGTTTCCTAACTTTTGTCTAACTATAAGGTGACATCGTCACTTGTATTCACACATGATATGGTGGACCTGTATATTCGATATCATCAGACCCCCAGCAGACCCGGCGTGGTCCCCTCAATAGTACCAGATACACCGATGACCATAAGGAGAATCAAGAACTCGATAGGACGGTACCGAAGGTATGGTGAAAATATTGCTTTCCAGTCTCACTACTACTCCCACCAGTATTAGGTGATAGAGCAGCTGATAAGTCTGGCAAGAGAAGCAGCTTCATGCCTCATGGATGCTGGGACGATAGCATTGGCTGTGGGCTGGTGCTAAAGTCACAAACCCCTCACGTCAGGGGCTCTAATATAAAGCCTATCTGGGGTTAACCGGAATAATTTGCACCCCCTTCAAAAAAGTGCAACATTCTGTCTTATTTTGCTGAAGGTATAAGAATATTTCCAATCTCACGGTTTAAGTTAACCACGATAATAAAACCAGCATATAAGATTAACTGGAATGCTCCATTTCACTTTAGAACTGTGGAGAACCGCCCCTTTTCGGTACTGGAGCTTGGGAGGTGCCTCCGCCGTAGCGGTGCTACTGCCTACAGGACACAGATCAATAGGAGCAAAATTACAGGTATTTAGTAGAACATCTCCTTGATTTCATCACTTCCGCTAATTGAAGTGATAAAAAGCGCCTATCGCTTCATGAACAGGATTTCCGGGAACCCACGGCTTCAGGCAGGCGCAGGCCACTGCGAGAGGGGTGGTGATCCGCTGCAGCCACCCCGCGTCAGGATAATAGTTCGGGTGATATGATGGAAATTTAATAGCGGGCACAGATGGCCTGCTGCTATTGAAGCATGCAATCTGTGTGGGGGCGGGGTCGGTGAGACTAGGTGGAAATACACATTTTCCATTAGATATGACATTACCACTGCTCGTGGGTCGTTCTCAAATCTGGGAGGTTAACTGGAGCGCTTTGAACAACATTTTTACTCTTTTTTTGATTTTGGTAAAGGAGTCCGAAATTCTGTTTCCTTGCTACAACTAACATCATCATCATCTGTAGCTGGACAGACGGTGGTCATGAATCCGGTCTTTTCCATAAGGCATCAGTAACCCTGTCCGGGTGTCCCGTGACCGGGCTGGCCCCCGCCTGTGAGGCCTCATAAGATCAATCGGAAACTTTGATGTAACAGCTTGTGCATGGGTGGGCTTCAGAAAAGCCCAGGGCAAGAGATCTGGGGTGGTGTTGTTCGCAACCTTTTCGTTTCTACAGGTCATTCTGCTGCTTACATTATAGGTACAGCCGAAGTAGCAAAAGTGTATATATATGGAGGAGAAGCTGAAAATAGTGAGGATAGATGGAGAAGGAGGGTGCTCGATTAGGAGTACTGGTGGGAGTGTCCAAGATAGATATGGTATATGGATACCCTGGTGATTTAATGAAAAGTTCGATGGCACCCCAAAACCATCTTTATAAATACTGCGCCATAGACTTATATTTCTTATTTCCTTCGACTAAAACAAGCAAGCCTACATGCTACATTTCCAATTTTTTTTCACACCACCCATATATCAAGCTGCGGTAATCAATACAGACAACGTGTCGTGACTTGCTACACTTGCGCTGTAGCTGCCCGTAAAAGTCCCCAAGTCTGACCCGGTCCACATATCATGCACTTTGTAGCTTACCTCCGCCGCCAAGCCCGGCACTTCGCTAAATGTAATCGTTCTACTCGATGCAGCGCTGGTAAAGTTGATGATAAAGACATGGTAACCCTTTGAGCTCTGACCGCTGTAATACTCCGGGGGACTGGTAACCTTGTATTGTTTTGCTGCGGCACCGTAGGTAGCATCTTGGTGGAAGGCGAGAAGTTCCGTGTTCTTGATGACAGCGAGTTCGGCGGCGGTGAGGGCGGAGAGCTAGATACGCATGTAAGTATTGATGAGTTTGGAGACATGCCGACTGTCGCTTACATCAGTTCCGAGTAGTATAGGACTTTTCATGAATGCCCAGGCTGCAAAGTGCGTTCTGATCTCGGCGATAGTTAAGTCTCTGGGTGTATGGCATTAGTTGTGGATACATAATAAGAAACGGGTGATACAAACCCATTGCCAATTTCTGTTAGTTTGGAATTCATATGTTAGCATTGGATCATGAAAAATGATTCGGCCCCTGAATTGGGTAGTTCTAACCCATCATATCTATTATTTGTCAGCATAGGTTCCTAGTAGAGGGAAATGGGGGGAAAACCCATATCGTTATGTCCCTATATTTCAAGATTAGCACAACTCTCATATCATTGCTGGGAAGATTTTTACTTACATAAAATCCCACATAGTCCAGGTAATTCGCATTGTTGGTGATTGCCGATTGGATATACGACCAAGTCTCGCTGGAGTCTCCGGTCATTCTCCACGAATGCCCCTACCACACATGTTAGAGAAAGAACTAATTTGCTTATTTGTCTTTATTTCTTTTGTGAGGGCTGGGGCGTCGTACAACTTGTGGGCCCCAAGTCCATACTTGTGCGTTACCCCAGTTGCAGATCGCATATTGGATTGGTCTTGACACGGCGCTCAATGCAGTGCTGAGTACGAATATATTAGTGAGGTGTTTTGGAGGAGAAGTTATTCACTCACGTCATGCGTTTGTATCTCTCGTATGATTTGGAGAGAGTCCAGTCGGCGTAGTTCTAAGTCTTATTAGCATGCATCACACAGGGTTAAACCTAGTAAAAATTCAATACCCCGGAATCGTTCCACTCGCTGGGGACATTGCAGTTATCATATTTCAGATCTGAGGCGTGTCAGAATGCACTAAGTTCAACCGAGGTTGTTAGGGAGGTTATAGATACAATCAATTCCCCACCCCGAGAATGTTTCAGCATCAACAGTCTCATAGTTCAACGATCCCGGGAAGCCTTTAAAAATCAGTTTATTTCGATCAATTTGGAATTGAATCTTTGTTACCACTGCAGGTAGTAAGGCCAGCATCAGAGTAGATCCCAATTTTGAGCCCAAGGTTATGGATGGTTGTTGCGAGTCCGCTTATGCCGTTGGGGAACTTTGTTGCATCCGGGACCATTTTACCATCAACACGAGCCATCTGTGCCCAGCAATCATCGATGTTGACTATTTATTGTATATGAGAACCCGCATATCACCCTTGTAGTGTAAAAGTCACCAACATACCGTACTCGTAGCCGAGATCCTTGAGGCCGAGTGAAATGAAGGCATTTGCTGCATTGAGAATTTTGGTTTCATTGATATCTGTCCAGGTCACCTCAGCGGACTGCTTCAATAGGATTGGAGCTCAACGTACCTCCTCCATAGGCATTCCAAGTGTTCCATCCTAGGGCTGGAAGTTTCCCGACTTCTTTTCTGGGACCTCCACTAGCCACTGCTGTGGATGAGGATGTAGTGCTACTAACAGTTGTAGTTGTGCTAGTTTTTGTTGAAGACGACGTAACTACTCCAGTGGAACTTGAGGAGGACTGTGTCGTTGTTGTAGAAGCCGTCGATGTTGTCACAACAGTGGAGGTCGATGGGATGCACTATGAACAATTGTTTCAGCTCGTCATTTGCTATAAGAGTACATTGGGACTGTATTATTTCTCTACCTGGGAGTAATAAGCATTCAAATAACTGCAAGTATAGCCAGTGACACAAGTAGTAGCGCCGGTCCAGCTAACACCGCCTTCAATTGAGCATTAGCATTATAATTATCTCAATAATGCAGGCCCAGAGAACAGAAACTGACCACATTGCGCCCATGCAGAAGCTTGAGCAATAGCCACTTCGAAAAGTGCCGCACAGGAGAATACCACAGCAAGAGACTTCATTTTGGTCTATTTTCTCTCTCGGAGATTTGAAGTGATGAATATGGAATCGCATTACCCAAGTGACCTACCTCCCTATATATGTTTTCAATTAATATAATTACTCTCCGATGGGGTTATGCATGGCAAATTAAGCTTCGGACCGAATGACGCGGAGTTCTTTAGCCGCCGTGCGATGGATTCAACGGACCGAGAACCGTAAACTAAACCGGGATTTCCATCCATTTTTACCGATATCTGGATATTGAATTTGGTGCTTATTGGTGGATTAGTGATATCATGATTGGGGTTTATATTAAATTGTACTCTACATTATTAAGAGCTTTGACATGGTGCCATACGTATATACGTATACAGATCGATCGATTTGAGCCCCGCGTCACATGCTACATTCGCCCATATCAGGCCGGTAGGAATATTGGATCTATCCTTTAAACATGAACTCTGACTTGCGACTATTACTAAGGCTAGCTGATGGAGCTCGACTGGGTCCGTCTACGAATTCACGAAGTCTAACTCGGGAAAAACATTAAGAATAATATTATTATTACCTGCCTCATGACTCTTACAGGTGTACGCACCCTTGGCGATACGGAGGAGCGAAGTTGATTAACGTATGAGCCCAGCAAGATAACTACTAGGCAATGCCTGGGGTTTTTATGTCTGCTCAACCTTTCATTACGGATTCTTCAGAGAGAGAAAATGTGGCCCAGTATCCACGTATCGACGTGTAAGAAGGGGTGAAACTATATTGAATTGATCATGGAGCTTACTGTAGGCTTAGAAAATGTCACTAGGGCCATACGTCTAATTAGAATATAGCTATACCGAGTATGCGATGTGTATTTTAAAGGTTTTAAAGGTTTGTATTGGCTGTGTTTTAATTAGGTATTTTTTTCGAGTTATTGATTAGGGTGAGTCAGCTAAAACGCAAGGTTATGTTTGAGGTTATTGAATTCTGCTATCTAGAGATTGTGATATATGTTTTGTAATTTTAATATGTTTTGTGATTGTTCTGTGAATGTGATATACCAATAGTATACCACTTTAGTAGAATACATTATATACCTCACTTATTTCATTATCTTCACCGGCTTGTATTTAATATGCCCTAAACATAATTGCGTTTTTTGGAAGACTCGAATATCGCTATTGATACGGAGCAAGATTACTCATGCTAATAGAACGACGTGTGAGGTTCCAAGCCCCTGGCTTCAGTAAATCTTATAGTGCGAGCCAAAATGCAAAACTGATAATCAAGAATATCAAGGTATATATGAAAAAGAAATCTCCAAATCTCTCTGAGGTGCCTAGTAATTGAGCTAGGGTCTCAGAGTCGTCTGTGGTCTCCTTTGACTAAGTGCGGAGTATATAATATAAGCTTTTTTATTATTATTTTATATCAAGTATATTGTTTCTAGGATACAACAAATCGCATAAAGTTATAAACTATGGCGTAATATAATATAAGCTTAAGGACTTGTATAATACATATGCACTTGGGCCTACAATACCTCGAGAATGATCTTCTCCATAAAGCACCAATTAGCCAACGTCCATCTAGCAAGAGGAATATGGTCGTAAAATGCAATCTCAGCGATTACTTCATCCAGGCCATAGAATATATCTAGATCGGCCGGCTTCTTTGATACCTATTGAAAGCCGCTCATGGAGCTAACCTGGGTCTTAGACAAACTAAACCCTGGACAGCCGGACTGAACATTGCTGTATCAATCGATATCAACGGTTACTAAATCGAATTATTTGGGTCCTAGTTCAAATACATGCTCCTGTATTTCTCATTAGTGACTGTTTCTGTATGCATGCGTGTATGCGTCATCAACCAAGCAACTTCGATCTGCGCTCAAGTAGCATTCATAGAGATGTTCGGATTTTTTTTTCGTGCCTACTTCCTGCTATATCTGCGCCCCAGGTATTTTGCATCTTTATATCTCTCTCTGCCGTTACCCCGGCTCCCATATGCGCAGAAAGTGTATTTTAGAAATTGGCCAATTGGTCTATTCTCCATCTCAGCAAGTCACTATCCTTCCCTAAAATCCATCCCTCTTAGGTACAGGCTGATGCTTGGATTGAGATCTGACTTGTCATGTCATTCCGATGATGGTAATGATGATGATGACGACGACGACGATGATGATGATGATGCAATAATTTCAGCTAGCCGGTGGTTTGTCGTGATGATTGGAGAAAGGACGAATACCCCTTGCAGTCCCGATACCAATCGATCCTCGAAATGACATTAGATGCATTGCCATCGGGACCCGGCTTTGGACGGCTTGACCGATGGATGAGTCGTTGTTTATGAACAGTTTAACGAAAGCTGCGGGGATTTAGAATTATGTATGTACGTTAGACATTGTGCCTACATGTACTTCATACGCAGTTAGAGTAATAGAGTACATGTATGTACGCTACTCTACTCTACAAGCACTAACGCAAATCCTCGCTCGCTATAGCTGCAGGAACATCCCATCCCCCACTTGTTGTTCCGTCCCGTTGCTACATGTAGCTGCTGGGAACGGAACCCAACCATCTACATGAATGTACCTGGATCTCGAACCCCTGAGCTTCATAATTTGTCACTCGGATTAGACACTTCAAATCTTTCTACGCCCCCTAGGAGACGTGCCTGCGATTAGTATTCGGGTTGGCTCCCCTCACCATGCGACAGGGGAAGTAGATAAAAGGCTCTCAAAGATTTTAACTTCATCTTTCTTAATCTTGGGAGATGGGGGTTTGCTTAATGTGGTTTCTCGGTTGCAGGCATCTGGATGTATTCTAGTATGTACAGCCTTTTATCCTGAAACATACCCATTAATCGAGGCGACCTGCATGTATCTACATCTGCTAAAATGGCAGCCCCTACCATTCAAATCCGCCCAAGTGTTGCTTGGCAAGGATTGATTTCATCAGGGTTGTTTTTGTTTTCTTCGTAGGCGCCCTTTTGGATCCAACCATCTGGCGAGCCACGGGTCATTCACCCAATTGATTGCAATTGGCCTCTGCGCGATTGAGCCATGACATACGTACATTGTGGCAGCCGAGGTAGGGACGTATGTAGAATGCTGGATCGCCGCCTGCAAAGGTAAGCGGGGTTTATTCTTTGGGGTGACCGCTTTTCGTGAACACCATCAATCAACTCAATATCTTCGTCCTCCCAGGTCGTCAAACCTTCACAAGCTGTAAATTCGCCATGGCGACCAGAAACGATCGCTCAGTTTCGAGTCGTTTTATCGCTGGGGAAGGCAGTGACCTCACGCTTAAAAATGTAAGTTGACGACCCTTTTCTGTGAGCCCCTTGAGCTGTTGCTTACCTACCTTGACGTGTTATAGAGTACAGCGCAAACTACATATGGGCTCAGGACCCTACACCCCGCTCGAAGCGACCTTTCGGCAGGCCAGCAGTATGGTATAAAAGCAGTGGAGTAAGTTTTACCCGATTTCTGTAGTTTACTTACCCCACTGCGATTGCGCGACGAGCGCTCGCAGTCGCGCGCATCGGGGAAATGAGATATAAAACTACCATCTCCTTCGAGTAGATCCGGATCTAGAAATGGAACTAATGAATCTCTTTATATAGTATTGTTGCGGTTCACGGTCTGGCAGGACATCCGGCGAGAACTTGGACTCACGATTCATCCGGGAAACTATGGCTTCGGGATTTTCTACCGGAGGATCTCCCAGGTGCGCGTGTTATGACCTATGGATATGATTCAAACCTAGTCAACAGCAAAAGTGTTATGGCTATAATGGAGAAGGCGGAAAATCTTTTGAGAGAACTCAGGTTCCGCCGTCTATCAATGGAGGTTTGAGCTACATATTTGTGTTCTCCCGGATATCCGCTAAAGAATCATAGGAGAAAAAAAGACCAATTATATTTATTGGGCACAGCATAGGAGGGCTTCTCATCAAGAAAGTAAAACCCCCTTCAACTGGGCTGTGAGTTTGTTGGTTTAACATCTCTTAGGCTCTCACAATCGCAAAACGGGAAGAAAAATACAACTTGATTCTTCAGTCTACATGTGGTGTAGTACTTATGGGTGTACCTCATGACGGCGCCGACATTGCAAAGTTGTCAAAACGTATTAGCAAGATTGCTCAAGTTGTCACTGATCTCGGGACAACAAATATTAAAGACCTTGTTGAGGATTCCCGTTCAATACAAGATACTGCTCGCGCTTTTGGATTTCTTGAAGGCTTCTCTGTGGTCACCGTCAACGAGACAGAAAAAACATCTATACCACGCAGTAATCGAAAGAGTGCACTCGTGGTACCGCCAACATCGACAAAATTGAATCTTGGAGACCGCGAAAAAACACTCAGTATCGCTGGGGATCATCGATCATTGCCCAAGTTTCCGTCAGCCGATGATTTACAGTATCGAAAGCTTGCCTCGATCTTGCAAGATTTAGTTATACAGGGAATTGTGCCTCAAGGTCAGTACTCGGATGAAAGACTGGAGCCAGTCCTCTTTTTTTATAAGCTGACTAATTGATTCTCCCTCTAGTACTTTCCGAAAAGGAGGAAAGCTGTTTGCGGTATTTCTGGACCTCGGATTATCTTACCCACAGAAAACAGATACCAAGTCGAGGGCCAGGAACGTGTAAGTGGTTTTTACGGGATGAAGAGTTCAGGAAAAATTGGCTCGATAGAGAGGAGTCGGTTGCCCTGTGGGTTTCAGGCCCAACTGGATGTGGGAAAACAATTCTATCTTCCTATATTGTTGATGAGTTGAATACCGTTGAATTTCGCTCGAGTAACCCGTCAACGTCGTGCTACTTTTTCTGCGACGCAAAGAATGATAAGGAGAATACCGGTGAAGCTGTTCTCCGCGCCATATTACACCAAGTCTTCACAGCACATCCATTCTTATTGCAGAAACATGCCCTTCCCTATTACCAATCCATGGGATCCCGAATTTACCTTTCCTTCGGCACCCTATGCGATATTTTCGAGAAGATTTGTTTCGACACAAGTATGGGAGATATATATTGTGTGATTGATGGCTTTGACGAGTGTGAAAAATCATCGAGAAGACAACTTATCCGGCTCTTCAAACGGATTATTGAAACAAAAAGAACTAGAGAGTCGCATGTCCCTCAGCTTCTCAAAATTCTGATTGTAGGACGACCCGAGGAAACAATTCATAGCAGCTTTCATGGCCTCAAATACGGATATACAATACAGCTGGATAAGAAATCTGAGCAAATAGATAAAGACATCATGGAGGTGGTGCAAGCCGAAGTCGGAAAGCTAAAACACCTCTGGTCGGAGCGCGATGATATGAGGTCGATGATTGAGTCTACCCTAATCGCACGAGCTCATGGATCATTTCTATGGGCTTCATTGGTGCTCGAAATCCTTCGGGAACCCCCCGAGTCTGCCGAGGACGACCTCGAGAAAGTACTTGCAAGGATGCCGGGAACATTGGAGGGTATCTATGAGGATATTATTGAGGCAATACCTACCAGAAGACAGAAATCTGCAACCAAAATTCTCATGTACCTTGTCTGCGCTGCTCGACCGCTGCTATTATCCGAGATTGCAGTCGCTCTAGCAATAGAACCGGATGATGGGGCATTGGTGTCAGTAATTCGTAAAGTTTCCGCAGATATTAAGCGACACCTTCAACTCCACTGCGGTCCTTTGCTCAAGATAGTGGGAGGAACGGTTCAATTAGTCCACAGATCAGCTATAGACTTTTTACAAGAGCGGCCATTATTCAAACCCGAAACACTTATCTTCTACGTCGATTCGGTAAAATCCAATTACACAATTGCGACTGCATGTGTGAGATACATCTCTATGCTTCGCCCTGCAGATGTCTTTGAGGAATCAGATGGAGTAGCACGGAATAATCAATCGCCGCAAATGAAATCCGAAGCCGCGTTGACACAATCATCTGGCGGTGCTTTCCTTCTATATGCAGCAACATACTGGGCCTATCATCTCCGCCAAATCGGAATTATCAACGATATCAATCTACTGGAGCTTGTGCGAGTTCTTTGCGATGAAAAGATGCCTTTTCGCCTTAAATGGCTAAAGCTTTGTTCACCAGACTCAACTGCCACCAGCTTAAGAATGTCAGAGAGTTGGAGGTCAAATCCTCAAACGGGTTCAACTATCAATATCTTAGCCAGGTTTGGACTTGTGTCGGTTGTTCAGGAGCTATTCAAGGCTGGCACATTGGATATCTTGCTATCAGATATTCATGGATATACCGGTTTGCATTGGGCGGCACATGAGGGTCATGATAGCATGGTCGAGTTTCTTCTGCAGAATGGGGTAGATCCAAAGCTCCAAGATAGAGATGGATATACCGCTTTACACACCGCTGCCTTTTCGGGTCAGGAATCTATCGTCAATCTAATGTTGTTAGCCAAAGGCCCCGAAATCGAGATGCAGAGTCATGAAGGGTGGACTCCGCTACATGTCGCGGCATATGCCGGACATGAAAATATAGTGAAGGCCTTGATCAGAAGCGGAGCTAATGCAGAGGCCAATGACAAATACCAAAGATCCCCTTTGCATATTGCAGCCTTCGCTGGGCATCTTCCCGTAATCGATATGCTTCTAGAGAACGGCTGTTATAGGCAGACTCGGGACTTGGAGGGGGAAACTGCCTTGCATTATGCTAGCCGTTTGGGCCGTGATCCTGTCATCAAAGGCCTGATTCAGGACAAGAACGATAGAAAGAGTAAAGCAAAGCTTGGTCGTACGGCTTTACACGTTGCTGCTCACGCAGGAAGGGACAGTAGTATTTCGGTGCTTCTCCAGAAGCGTCTTGAGGTTGAAGCCCGGGATGATGATTTCCGCACAGCTCTCCATGTGGCCGCTCTGGCCGGCAACGACTCTGTCGTCCAGGCGCTACTTGACAATAAATGCGATAAGAACGCTCGCGACGCTGCGGGGATGACCCCTCTGCATCTTGCTGCTGATGCCGGAAATGATAGCACTGTCGAGACGTTACTTCGGGGAGGCGCAGACTTTGAAGTAAGAGACACACACGAACGTACTCCAATGCGCCTTGCATGTTATAAAGGACATGTGTCTATTATCCGGATGCTTTTGGATTATGGGTGTCATGGGGATAGTTTGGATGGCCAAGAACGAACTTCGATGCACATAGCTGCAGAACTTGGGCATGATTATATCCTTGAAGTCCTTCTTCAAAAGGGTTGCCAGAAGATAAATTTCCGCGATCAAAAAGGACTAACGCCACTGCATGTCGCAACGTACGCTGGACATGAAGCTGCTATGGAGGTCCTCTTACATTATGGCTGTGATTCCAATGCCCGGGATGCTCTCGGCGAAACGCCTCTCCATTTCGTTGCCCGTTCGGGTAACGATACTACTGTCAAATTGCTGGTCGAAGGGGGCTGTGATAGACATGCAAGAGACAGCAAAGGACGAACGGCGTTGCATATAGCGTCACACGAAGGTCGTGATCACATAATTAAAACACTTCTATCAGAAGATTATGAGAAGGAAATCCAGGATGAGTTTGGATGGACGGCACTTCATCTCGCTGTTCTTGCTGGTCATCATACCACTATTGAGACACTGCTTCAAAATGGCTGCAACGGAAGCACTCGAAGTAGTGATGGCGATACAGCACTTCACATGGCTGCAAAGGGTGCGGATGGATCTGCGATTAAAGAATTGCTTGAAAATGGCGGGGACATGGAAGAAAATATCAAACGGATCACAATTCACGTAGCAAGCCAGGTTGTGCATGATTTCAGTATCAGAGTGCTTCTCGAGAATGGTTGTCATAGCAACGCCAAGGATAGGAATGGGTGGACCGCACTGCACCACGTAGCCGGAGAAGGACGGGACCATAGCATTAGAGCACTCCTCGAAAACGGCGCCGATCCAAACATTCAAACGGAGGATAGTGGAAGAACTGCGTTGCACAATGCTACTAGTGGAGGTCATCTTTCTAGTGTCAAATTGTTGTGTGAAAATGGAGGGGATCCAAAGGTCAAGGATAAAAAAGGGATGAATGTGTTGGACTATGCAACTGTAGAGAAGAAACTAGACGTTGTGGAATATCTCAAGTCAATAAGTAAACCTCCCTCACTATCGCGACTGCGGAATTGTGTTGACGCTTGACATAGAAGAGCCTGACGATTTAGAGAGCATCGGTGAATCTCTAGGTCACACAGAGGGGCCTACAGAGTACTCGCATGATGATGCATCTCATATTCCTGAACCAAGTGCAACAATAGGGCACATCACTGAGATAGAGGACTCTGTATTAACACCTACTGATGACTCACATGATAATACTACAAGTCGTACCCCTGCGCTCAGCGCAACAGAGGGTCCTATCGAGAGCACCGAATCATCCTGGCCGCCTCCCCGTACGGTGACCGATAGGGTAACCAGTAGTATTGATGATAGCTCCGATACAAATACGACCTACCAACGGCATGAGGACGAGACTGGTGCAACAACGACGACGGAGGGAGGGCTGATGAGTCATTCTGACATTGATTCAGTGACGGTTCCGGCGGTCAGTCGGCGGAAAGTTATCTCAAGTGCTGAATCTATCAAGAGCCCAGCATACACAGATATGACTGCACATAGATCTCCACCAAGTTCCACACACTACGGCTCCGTCGGGGGTAATCGTGGCTTTAGTAGCCCATCTCAGCCTCCCAAATCAAAGTCGTCTCGTTGGCCAGCATGGTGCTTGTGCGGGAAGGAAGGAAAGGGAGAAGAGGAAGAAGCAATACCTGCTCGTTTGAGTCCATCTATGCGGTGAGGGGTATGATTCACCCTGGTCGAGCTCTAAATGCCTTTTCTTGTGGGTACCTTTTTGATACTGGAGAATGTTCTTTTGAGCCATTGATGGAATAAATAACTTTCAGATGAATTATCAGGAGTAGGAATGTGGATCGAGTTTATTTCTATTTTTAACCTTTATCATGTAATTTTTTATATCCGTGCTGAGACATTGGGAGGCAATAACTTTAATTTATTTTACACTCATTTCCTTTACTCTTGATATTAATTATATAATATATATATGTGTGTACTTTCGTTGGGAGTTTATATGCGTCAGTGGTCCCTTGCATGCGTATATCTGTATCGGCAAACGAAGTTTCTTGACAGCAGGGTCGATTCAGCAGGTACTTGTTGGAGATCCGGAAAAAAAGACCTTGATAAGTAGGAATGAAAGTTTATGTGGACGGCTTCTATGTAGGTTTCGGATCGATAAGCAATATTGCGACAAATATGTGTCACGGCGGGAGACAAGACACTATTGATATTAATTACATGGAGAAAGCGATCATACGCATCACATATACTCTAGTAAAGAAAAAACAGTCCCAGCCCCCCTTGATTCGGGTGCTTGCAGATACCCTGATGATATGTAAATTGTACCTCGATGTGTACCTAAGACAACTTTAGTCAAACTCATGACCAATCCTCGATATGGGAGCACTTTATGGGTCCCATGTAGGTACATACATCTAATAAGTATATAATTATAACCTGCATATGCATGTGCGTTTATAGTCCTCTGATTGGCTCATTGAGAGACTTTGTTTCACTTGAAACATGTTGTGTTGGATATAGTTGGATATAACATAGGGTATTGTGCTCAGTGGTATTAGATATAACATAGGGTATTGTGCTCAGTGGTATTAGATATAACATAGGGTATTGTGCTGAGTGGTGTTAGATTGTTGATAGGGTTCCTACCGGTTCTGGAATTCGATTAATAGTTGGATTTTAGAGGCTGTGGTTATTGAGGATGTACTTGCAGCTTGAACTGGAGGTATTTCTGACTGATATATGGGGGATAAAGGCATATATAGATCAACCAGAGCGGATATAGTGATGAACTTTGCCTGTCAGGAGGGGTCGAGGGCCGCTGCGAGAAATAAGCCGCAAGGCGGCTTGCCTGTATATTGGACTGATTGATATACGTGTAGTACCGGCCGAAGGCCGGAAACCACTTGTACATAGTGTATACATATTGATCTACTAAGATGTGTTGAAGCTACATAAATACCCATTGTTGGAGTTTGTTTGATCCCATTTGTAACATCTAACTATATGCATGTATGCGCCTACCAACCGAAAGAAAACTCCAATCGGGCTGTGCTATCCGGGAGGCTAGACATAGCCGTAATGAGTGTTTATTCTGGCCAGGAATATATCTAGGTAGATCTAGATACATCTAGATCTATATACATGTAGGTACCACGGTACTCATTCCAGTCTTTATTCCCGTGGCTCTGGAAAGTGAGGCAATAGACATGTATGTATAAATCTTGCACAGCATAATCCTATATTAAGATAAATCCCGAGATTACATGTAGCTAGGTGTAGTATACACATGTGTGCATTCTCTTTCTATAGAGTGTTTAGTATAAAAGATAAGTCCCAGGAGATCCGCTTCAGAGTTCAAACAATCTCTCATTTCATCACCCGACAAAGCCGAGAAGATAGATGTTTAGATATACAATGGGCGTTATTCTAGATGTCCTCTCTGCGAGATTCAGATTCCAGAAAAACAACTGTCTCTTTCACCTTCTAATAATCCTTCTGGCCAGTCCCTCTCTTGCGTCCCTAATCCCTCGCACTGAACCTCCGCCTTCTAATGGCGTTGAAAACCCAGGCAATTGTATATGGAAGAGCCTGGGGTGCTTTTATGAGCCACAAGAGGGCAGAATTGTCCCACATCTTTATGCTCCAGACCTCATGACCCCGGAGCTTTGCTGGGATTATTGCGCAAAGCTAGAGTATACATTTGCGGTACTCGAGTATCAAAAGTAAGCCCTTTTAGCTTTGGCTCGATTTGGATGAAAATGTTTGCTAATTTACTGGCGATAGTGAGTGTTGGTGTGGCAATAAACCGGATTTATCGGGTGGGGAGTCGAACGGCATGGGAACTAGATGTAGACTTGCTTGTTCGGGAGACCCTGAGCAGCTGTGTGGAGGATCGGCACAGTACGTAACGCTACTAAAGTACCTTTGAATGACTTAATTTACAGGTCTAATATTTTGATAGGGGTCAATTATATCAGAAAAATCCAAATGCGAGTACTTGTACCGGTACAACTACGGGCACAGCTACTACAGTTACTAGTACTGCTACACCTACTAGCACAGCTACAGTTACAGCTACATCTATACCTAGTAGTGCCGTCATGGGCACGGATACCACAGGAACCGTTATAGGTAGTGGGATGATCTCAGCCACTAGTACAGTCTGCATGCCTTCAACATCAACCGTTATTTCCACTACTACAGTCATTAGATCAAGTATAAACACTAGTATTACCGTTTTTGTAACTCAAACAGTCACCGCAGAAAAAGAAACAGTCACCGAGGGACCAACCACTATCACTAAAAGTATAACCAAGACCCAGCCTGGGAGTATAATAACTGTCACGGTTCCAGTGCTGGACTTGGGATTGGGATTAGGATTGGGGTTAGGTGGTACTGTACCCACAACTGTGACTGAGACTAGCACAATTACTGCAGCCGCACAAACAGTCACTCTGGGACCAACTACAGTTACTATGACCGCCACTGTCACTATTACCACGGCTCAACAAGTCACTACAGTTGTGCCGACTACTGTAACCATAACAGAAATCCACACTCAAAATTTCGGTGGTACGGCGACTGAAACGATTACTGCGCCTGCAACCGCTACTGTGACTGTTACAAAATCTGCCCAGGAAACCGTTATAATTGGATCAAGTATTACTACTGTTACTCATAGCGCGACATCTGTGATAATTACATTAACTGTAACTGCCACCGCCCAAACAACTGTTACAGTGACTATCCCTGGGTATGCTCCCTCCCGCTATCACCTCTCTTTATCACTAATTAACACCTGGATAGAACCGCTACAACGCCTACCGTCACTGCTACTGTGATTGACCCTGCTGCTGGTACTACCACTCTTACATTCATTGGCCCCACTGTCGTGAATTCCAATGAAAGTACCGTCAACCCTACTGTTGATCCCAACGGAGTCACTATTAGCTCCACTGGCACAGTAAACCCGACTGGCACGGTAAATCCAACCATCATTGGCTCCACTGACGTTGCTACTAATCCCACCAATTCCAACCCTCCCGGTACAATCAACCCAACTGGTATTATAATTCCCACTAGTGTTGATCCTAGTGGCACTACAGGCCCTACCATAATCAGCCCCACCAGCAGTACTATTAATCCCACCGATACTATCGTCCCCAGCAGTACCATTGCTCCTACAATTATCAGCCCTACCATCGGTTCTGCACTCACAACACTCTCCACAATAATAACCACACCAACCACGAGCATATCCACCCCGACCTGCTCCGCAATCATTCGGGACCCTAGCTTCGAGACACGCTACCCCTCATACTGGGACGTTAGCACTTCCTCCCCCAACGTCTTCGGTGGAATCACGAGTAGCGTCTCACAGTCCGGTCGCTCTAGCTGTGTCATGAGGTTTGAAGCAGGGGCGTCCATCAAAAGCGTTGTATCACTTAGTCAGTCCATCGTGCTATGTGATAGGGTGAGATATGCAGTGCAGGCCTTCACGCTGATATCGTCGCCGGGATGCAAGCTCAGCATCTCTATTGGCGGTATCATCGTTGCAGTTAGCAGCAATGATGTCGGAGGCGGGTGGAAGGGGACTAGACAGGTTGCAACGGTGTATGGGACTGGTATGCCGGTCATCTTGAAGGTGTTTGGAACGTGCGATGTGCTCAGGATCGGGCGTCTGGCGTCGAATATGATGTTGGACGACATTGCGCTTCACGTAGTCGCATAAGCTCGGGAATTGCTGTTTATTTCCTCTCCGCTTTATTTCTGGGTTACGGATCTAGCCAGGGATGGCAATATATTATTGCTGGATAGCAGGTCGGCCGGGCCGAGTGATGGCTCATGAATATTTTTTATTCATCCATTTTCTATGTATTTTCATGTCAACGATGGGTTAAATAATGAAGGTTCGCTATTGAGGGACATCATAATATAACAAAATATTCTTCTCTCTTCTCTTGGTATTAAAATATTGAAATTTTGATAAAAGTGGTAATTATCATCTCTGCAAAACCCTAACCTTTATGTTCCCTCGCCGCTCAAACCTAGTTAAACCGTAAGTTCAGCGAATGTAAAACTAGTAGGCGGGTGCCCGAGTCTAGGCAAGCGCAGCTCGGTCTCTTCAGTCGTACTGTACAGTAGCTGGACAGCTAAGGGAGACCGGATGAAAGCAACTATGGCCATGCTGTTAGTGTGTGGGAATACATGCAAACCTAGCCCAGGGTAGAGAAAACTTAGTAGCTTATGATCATGCATGCGGCGACTCTCTCTATGAGGGGACTTGATTCGATGGATAGTGTGATTCGCAGTGCACCCACTACTTAGACAGGCTAATTGAAGCTTAGCACTGCTCAGTTCAACAGCGTGGGCGTACTCGGTCGGGTTCCATTAAGCTCGGTCAAACTCAACCAGACTCAGTCGGACACGAGTGAGCTCAGTCTAGTATGGTCTGAACTCAGTTTGATGGGTCGAAACTCAGTTTGATGGGTCAAAACTCAGTTTATCTCAGCAGGCCTCAGTCGGATGTTGACTCGACTCAGTCGGGGGCAGATAGGCTCAGTCGGACTCAGTCGAAAAGTGTAAATTCAGTCCCATATGCAAGCCGGCCCAGGGGCCGATTGGGCTCATGATCAGTCGAGTGGGGCAAACTCAGTTCGACAAAGTATCTACTCAGTTGAGTACTGGATGGGCTCAGTCGAAAGGTGAGAATTAAGCTCAGTTGACAATGAACTGAACTCAATCGAGCGGGGCAAGCTCAGTCGAGCAGAGTTGAACTCAGTTGGCTTTGGACTGAACTCAGTTCGATGGGATACCAACTCAGTCGGACTCAGTTAAGCTCAGTTGGGAAATGCAAACTGAGTTTGGTGGGAAAAACTCAGTTTGGCGTGGCATTGTAACGTACAACGACTCAACTGGGCATCAGATGAACTGAGTCGGGCTCAATTAGGTTCAGTCGAACATCAACTCGACTCAGTCGAACTCAGTCCGATATGAAGTCAAACTCAGTCGGACAGTACCGAACTCAGTAGACTGTGAAAGCCAGAGTATCAACTCAGCCAGGATTATACGAGCTCAGTCGGATATCAACTCGACTGAGCTGGATCAACATCACAAACTCAGTCGAGTCTGTCCAACTCAGTCGGGCACGAATTGGGCTCAGTTCGGTATTGATTAAACTCAGTTGCTCAGTGCTGGACGCATGCCGACTAAGTTTTGCCGTCAATGGAACGAGTCGGACAGGACAAGCTCAGTCGAGTTTACGTCGACTCAGTCCGCGGAATTGGCCGACTCAGTCCACCGGCACCAACTCAGTCCAATATCAAGTCAACTCAGTCCGGGGTCACCCCGACTCAGTCGAGCAGGTCCGACTCAGTCCACTCCACTACCGGGCTCAAACCCAGCCCAACACCGAAAGAACCTGGTCCGCGTCGTCAACCCAGTCGAACTAATCCCCAACTCAGTCCGACATCGAACAAACCCAGTTTAGCAAAGGAAGTAGCTTAAGCTCAGTTCGAGCAGCTATAAACTCAGTCGGGAGTATTAACTTAGCCCAGAAAACACCAGCTCAGTCGAGTAGACCAATATCAGTCCACTCTAGCCCAACGACTACTCAGTCCATCCCACATACCGATCGAACATAAACCAAACTCAGTTCGCCAGCATCGGCTTGCAAGGACGTCCACACCCACCTACATTCCAAACATTCCAAAGATTCCAAAGCCAGCCCTCACAAACCCCCAACTGACATGACGCCCAACCAGAAATATTTCATAAACCCTCTCTCTGTCTGCATGTTAGAGTAACAGACAACCACATTCCCTCGCACATGACCGGTTCAATTCAAACAGCGAGGATAAACTCAATCCATCCTGCAGACCCTACTCAGCAGCTCAGTCCACATTGGATGAAACGCCGAACCCTAACCCTCGACTGAGCTGAGAAGTTTCGTGCATGCGGTGTAACCAGCCAGAACAATCCTGCCCTATCTCATACATCCCAACATACATAAGCGAGAGATATTGGATTTTGTGCTTGTGCTTGTGCTACATGCCTGGGACGCGAAATTAAAGCACATGAGGTCATTGGAATTTAGAGGTGGTTTATTTTTGGGGGCAGTAGTATCTCAGATAGAGAGCCGTTGGATAGGCACGGAACCCGCAATGGCCGAGATGGAAATGGGTGCTGGTAACTTTTCACGGGCGCTCACTCGGGCCGGACAAGGGTTCTGGTGGTGGTGGTACGTTATGAAATTCGATTTTAATAAGTGGTTATTGACATTTAATTCGAAAGTTCGCGGACATATGAAAACCCCAATATATAGAAAAGCCCCCTGGTGAACGCCGTCACCCCTCTAGTTCCCCAGCCCTATCGATGATCTTCCCCGAATGAAATAAACAAAAGAAACGCCCAAAATACCCACAAATGAAAAAGGGAAAAGAAAAAGTAAGAAGGGGAAGGGGATGCTAAAAAGAAAGAAAAAAAGCCCCCATCTCAAGCCACCTAAGCCAATCTCCGTAAACGTTGCCAAGCTTAGTGACCTCCCGCATAAACCATCCCCTGCGGTTTCTGGTATCCGCGAGCGACGTTCTTCTCCTTCTGTCTGTCCCTAACCTCCCTCTCCTCCTGAATGAGTGAGCAGCACGAGCAGCAAAGTGACCTCCAGTAATCTCCGCAGCCCCCACCCGCAATGTTGTATCGCTCCCTGATCTCGGCTCGTTGTCGCATTCCCATGATGAAGTAGAGTGGTGGCAGACATGCTACCAAACAGCCGAATCCCATACACTATAACATTTTCTGTTAGTGATTGAAAGAGAAACTATGTAGTGTGGGGAAATACGTACGGGACCGTTGCAGCAGCTGTATTTTTCCATTGTGCCATGGCGCATACGGTGCTTGGTCTTTCCGTGGAGAATACAAGGACACCAATAACCAGTGCAGCCTGAGGAATTGTTAGTATATAGATCTTGGAATATGGCTTGTAGAACTAAGATAGATGGGCTACTTACAGACTCCGCAGTCGCTGAAACACCCGCACATCCCATATTTCCAGCCCTGTGGATGAGAGTGCCTATAGTCAAGAGGATAGTCCTCCAATGGTAAGCCCTGAGACTTAGCTTGGCTATTGTGGTATTCTTGGTGGCGTGGGTTACTCATTTTAGCTATGAAGATATATAAAGGAATGTGGGCTCCAAGTTTATTTGGAAAGAAGAGAAATAAAGGAAAGAAGAAAAAAAGGAAACGAAACGAAACGAAGAATAAATTTGAAAAGAAGAAGAAGCTCGTAGGAAGGAAGGACGTGAATGATATTTGGCGAGTCAAAAAAGACGTGCTTGATAAACGACCTGGCCCCCTTTATAAGGCATTAACGATACTATTTTCCCCTCCCCATCCCCGATATTAGGTGAGTAGCCAGTTCTCCGGTAGGTAAATACCAAGTATCATCAGTCTGCCCATTTTGAGACTAGCGTCTGTACGTCTAGAGCTTGGCACATACCGAACCCTACTTTGAGGCGCGGTAAGACTCACGGGGCGATCCGGTGTGGACTGTGCGACATGAATTAACTCCATCGATAGTTTTCCTGCGCCCTTCTACATACAGGCAGGCGCTGGGTACATGTATTAAGTTTAACCATATCCCTATCCCAAAACCATTCCTTGACAATTTGCCTTATAATTAACGAGGCTCCCCTGCCGCCCATGGGAGGACTTCAGTAACAACAGCAAAAATAAACGCCTATTCTCTTATAATTCAGGAGGTCACCAATTGCAAAGGAAACCGCTTTCAATATAGTGATCGTCTCAAAAGTCAAAGCCTCAAACACTAGTAGTGGTAAGAGGTGTTGAAATCGGTTTAGTTTCCACAATTGACGGGACCTCCGATCCGGCCGGTGGTGCGCGCGCGAAACCTTCATTTAACTCTAGCTGGTATGCATACCACGCAGGTACATCAACATGTACATATGTAGCTATCAGTGTCCATGCTGATCAAAATTAGCCTAGACCGCGTGAAATGATGTTTCGCGAACGGATGGTTTTTCTTCTTTTCCTTCTTTGCAATTGGCGGGGCCCACTCTACATGGAGTAGGAACGCGCGTGTCGGGTAATGAAGTGATCTGGCTTGACGCACGACACAAGAGATGAATGATCTGAGCTTTTCTGCATCGTTCCGCTTTATCGACGTGAAGAGTATTTCATTTCCTTCTGGAAGATATTGACTTTGCGGGGCTGTGTCCTAAGATGTGTGAGCAAATGTTTAGATCCCATATTTATTACATGAGTAAGCGCAGGTAGTTACATAAGTCAGTATTTACCTCATCTGGTGATAGTCAATTAAGAAATCAAATGTTTCCTGAAGGTCAGATAGGCTCTTGGTATTTTGGGGCCGATAGTATTGATGATCTATCGTTCCCGGGGTTAAGATAAGAAATGGGTATTCTGAGGAACCGCGGTGCCTTTCTGATGTTCCACGTTTGTAAAGAATACAGACGCGCGTAAATCACAACATGTAGGCAAGCGCTGGCGTGTATCGACAGAGATGGTTTTAGATACAGCTATTACTCCTGCATTTCAAACACATGTCCTTTATAGCTGCTTTCATATTGTCTCCCGACTCCAGCCAGGCCGCATACATATTCACCGACGGCCCGTTTAGGCAATATTTATTACTAGTAACAGTTAGGTTACATACAGTCCCTACCCAGATGTCTTCGTGATTCCGGAGGCTCGGCGGCAACCTCAAAACCCCACGAATTTACTCACGAATGATATGAGATCAATGCCTGATAGAGTTGCTGCAGTAATTGCAGCGGGCGGGTGGCAAACTAAATATTATGATATATGTTTCAACTAATTCATTGAGTACCTATTGATTGTTGATCATTGAATGCCGAGCGTCGACGAGCGTTCGTTGCCATTGCGCGCCGTACCACCCGAATCACGAAGACATCTGGGTAGGGACTGTACACGCATACCTAAGATGGTAATTATGGTTTCCTAACTTGGTAATCACTTTATAATTTATGTGTGTGTAATTCAGTGTGGACAGAATATGAGAAGAGCTGTAACACATCCTCGTCAGCGTGTCACAAAGAACAACAAGTCTACATGTAGTCTCCAGATTCAACCTGGAGATTCAGTAACAAAAAAAAGAAAATCACCAATATCCATGACATCTGATCGTAGACAACCATATCTGTAAAAGCAAAGCTGAAACTGTCGAAACCCCTACATCGCTTATTTCTTGAAAAGTTTGATCCTTCATCCTCACTCACCGACAAGAGTAGAGCTGTTTATATAAGCTTCACCCTCAAGGACTGACCGGGCTTAAGCCTGAGTTTAGGGTTGACCGGATTTGGGCTTTGATTCACCGGCGCCAAGACATTCGAGTGATTGCTTGTGACTGAGATCTTGCCAGAGCGACAGTACTAGCATCAACACGACTTCCTGAACAATACCAGGAGTGAAAGCGCGGTCTGCTCAATCGATCCAGGTGGTTGGATGCTTTCTCTTCCTTCGTCCCCGTTATGGCGCTTTCATCTATTCATCACTCACGCGCGCGCGTCATTAGCCGCCTAGCTGGCTTGCAGCGTGCAGCGTGCCGTTCTGGATATTTTTTTGTGCCTGGATATATCTCCTACCTGATACACGAGCCGCAAATTCAAACTACTCTGCGTACGAAAGTTTAAATGGGTATATATCAGATGGGTTAATTATGTCGGGATGAAATCAATAAAAAGAGCGATGTATGCATATGTCTTCTTTTCTTTTCTTTTCTTTTTTGTTTAACTCATTATGTATGCATACATATGTCCACCAAAGTGGTAAGTGCAACAACAATTGTAACTTATATTCTCGTCATAACAGATCATCATTCATGTAGCTAACAATCACATAATATCTTTACAAATGAGCTTACAACTCTTGCTGTTTCTTTCCATCGCCCATATAGCTCAAGGGGCCCTTCTTCACCATGATACTCATTACTTCAAACAACACGTCCGCAGCCGCCATCGTGGTCAACTCTGCATTGGTATCGTATGCTGGCGCCACCTCCACAATATCAGCTCCGACCAAGTTAATTCCCTCGAGCCCTCTAACGATAGTCCTCAATTCCCTTGTGCTCCACCCTCCAGTCTCCGGGGTTCCGGTAGCAGGTGCGAACGCGGGATCAAGAGTGTCGATATCGATAGACAGGTACACGGGATTCGTGGTGCCGACCCGGTCGATTATCTTCTTGATGATGCCATCCACGCCAATAGTGTCAATTTCCCGGGCCTCGACGATCTGGAAGCCGACGTAGCCGTCATTTTCGTAATCGCTGGGGCCACTGAGGGTCGTGCGAATTCCTGCATGGATGTTGGTGTCGTTCTTGAGAAGGCCCTCTTTGGCCGCGTGGTACTGTTCTTATTGTTAATACCAGCTAGAGATCAGGGTATTATGTGGGGCGAGACTTACAAAGTATGTTCCATGGTTCACGCTCGCAGTCTTCGACAAACTACCCCCAAAAACCTTGGGCTTCCATGTGTCCAAATGGCTGTCAAAATGGATGACACTGATAGGACCATACAACCTCTTGACACTTCTCAAAATCGGTAGGACGATGGTGTGGTCACCACCCAAGGTGATAACTCTTGGCAATGTCTTACCATTCAGACTGGGGCCCGCTTTGTCTGCGTCCGTGGCAGGAGTGCGGGATAGTAGCGCATGGTGGCCGTTCTCAATTTGCTTAATTGCGTAGTCGTTGTCGTAGCTACCGGCTGTTAGTCTTCATTGGATAGGAGGGGGGTGGGTGAATGGAGAACAGACGAAGTAACTGGTATGTCACCGCAGTCAAGGACCCGAGCCCAGGAATTGAATGGATTGGTAGCGAGTGGAACATTGTATCCACCGTAGAGATTGAGACGCCGGGAGCCTTGGCGAATTCCGGATGGGCCGAAACGAGCCCCAGGGCGATAGGACGTGCCGGTATCAAACGGTGCACCTGTATCCCCATATTAGAAACAAGAAGCTTGGCATTGGGGAGAAGCCCATACCGAGGAAGGCAATATCGAATTTCTCTGCGTCGGAAGCTAAGCATGGGTAGTATGGCAGGCGTCCGAATGTGGAGATGCCAGAGAACACCGAGTCTGCCTATCAAACGAGTTAGGATAAATCAGGGTGCGGGGGGGGGGGGGGACATACTTGGGTGCCGCCGTCGCCGGGAAGAGTATTATACCACAATCTCTCACGATGAGGTCCTTGAGCACTGAGATGTTCTTGTAAGCTTCCAGTGTGCTCATGTCCTACGACAGAGGATATAGCTGCAAGGAAGAGAAGGGCGGTGGTGTGCATTGTTAAAGTGATGAGAGTAGTGATGTACATCTGTTGGAGAACCGAGATTATGTGCGATTTATGTTCAATTGCTGCTCTTAAGTTGGGAAATGCGAGAAAGACCGGAATATAATCAAGAATAAAGAGGTTTCAGAAGTTATACTTGTTAGGTAAAAGAAATTGTCATGTCATGCCATTGAAAAGACAATAGTCAATCACTGACATCACACTGGAGAAACAGTACGGGCAGCTATCAAGCGATATCGATGGTAGGCATGCAAGAACTGCTATCATCTGCACTGTATCTGGAGAGGATCTTAACTCCGAAGCACCGATCGAGACACTCGGAGCTTTAGGTAATGCCGACTTTCATACTATTCTCCAGAAACTCTGCTGCTCTATCGTACTCCTCCATATAGTAGTAAGAAAGAGAAAGAGGAAAAAGAACGAAACTCTCTCCGCCGGATCACCTCAATTGGGGTCCTACTCTCCCGTGTATCCTGAAGTGGCAACGGTCGAAGCCACTTCTGGAGGATGCAAGGTATGTATGCTGGCCCATATGTAGTTCGCTGGCCATGAACGGGTACATGGAAAGCGTATTTATCGGACAGCGGAGACATGATTGTGCTTGATACGACTCGACCCTCAAAATAGGTAAAGCGTAAAGTAATAGCAAGACTGCAATCAAAATTCTCCGATTCCCAGCATCCCGGATAAGACCACTCGACCCCGGAATAGAAGAAAAAAAACCGGTACGGGGGTGGGGTGCCACGAAATACACAGTTACAAACTGTTGTGACTCTGTGACTTGCGAGTTCTCTGTTGAATATCCCAAATAGGAATATAGATCTCCCACCGGTCCACTATCTGGCCCGTGCATGCGGCTTCATACCTAGAAAGTGCAGCTTCTCACCCCAGTTACCATATCGGGGCAACATCAACGTCGTCCCGTTGCCCCATTTCGGAACCCAGCCAATCAGCCCCCGTTATCCATTGGCTGCATACTACACTTTGTTCTTATCGCTCAGATGTACCTATCTACATGTAGATACTCCAAGGTACTTTTCTTTCCTTCCTTCTTTCCCCGGCATATTTAGAATCGTGGTAGAGCACACCACATCGCAGCAGCTGTAATAGCGGCTATGTATGTCAATGTAGGGCTAATTCAGAAAATAGTAGAACGTGGTTGTAGGTTAATTGTTACATAAACTCCTTATCTAAAGGGTTGCTAAGAGGGATTACTAACGGGTTTACCTACTACCTACAAATTCAATCCTGAGTGGGCGGGGGTACATGTATCTATGAAGTTCTACGCCCTTGTTTGGTTCTAATGGTGAGAGATGGTGGGAGATAGTGATAGATGGTGAGAGATGGCGAGAGATGGCGAGAAATGGCGAGAGGGCCAATTGGGTGAGTTGCGGGCGTAGATGTGAGTAACCACTAGAGTGCAATTGCGAGATAAGAAACGTATGTTTCCTGGTGGCAGGCAGGATAAAAGGCATTTATATTCGGATTATTGTTTTTCCGGTGCCAAATAACAACCCGCGAGGGCAATGATTCAAGCTTTGAAGTTCAATGGATGACAGATTATATTTCCATTATTATAAGAAATTCTAGAATTCTATTTTAAAGTAAAAAAAAAAGAGAAGAGAGTAGCTACGTATAGTCTACCACCTCACATTGTGGGAAATAACTGATCAATCATAGCCCGCCCTCTTCAATTTGCTCATCCACTTCCATCCTCTCAAATGCATTTCGTACCTGTAACTCCCAGTCACTCCAGCCAACCAGTGCCCACTCCGCCACACCTACCAAATAGAGTGCTAGGCACTGTCCCACCCACAACCCCTTCAACCCCCATCCGCCAAAGGCCAACCAAATTCCCAATGGCAATGCCCCCAAGTAATAACTCACCAGATTCACTGCAGCTCCAACATGCTGTCTTCCCATGCCCCTCAGCGCACCACCACAGCTACCATTTAACCCGTCTGCAATTTGGAATAGGGCAACAAGTGGCATGACCTCTGCTGTGAGTTTTATCACATCGACATCATCGGAGAAAATCCTAGCGTAGACATCCTTAACTGAGAGCATAATAATCATGACGAGGGCGCCTGCTACAATCGAGAGGAGGGCAGCGGTATTGGCGGCACGAGAAGCGCCACGGGCGTCACGGGCACCGAGAAGGTTTCCAACGCGGGTGGAGGCAGCAACGCCAATGCCGAAGGGGATTGTGTTGAGGACTTGGTCGGTGGTCATTATGACACTCTGGGACGCAAGAGGGACGGTACCCAGGCGGCCAGCCGCAAGCGCGACAATTTCAAATGCCCACTGTCGAGGATATATTAGTGAAGTGGCCTTTTGGACTTCTCGACTGGTGTTTGGCTTACCCATTCAGTTCCCACCATGACCACCCCTAATCCTGCCAGCCTGGCAAAAACTCCCATATTCCTAAAGCAGGACCTATCCCATCCGCCCCAGCTCTCCCACCCCTTGAAAAACCTTGCATATGCCACAATTGCTGCAAAACTTGCCCAGTATGTTATTCCCGTGGCAATAGGTGCACCAATCAATCCCCATCCCCATGTATAAACGAACAAGTAGTTTAGCACTGCGTTTACTGGAGACGTAATCAATAATACATAAGTTCCCGCTCCCATGATCCCTTGTGCCTGTAAAAACTTTTTTGTGGCTTCGAAATAAATATATCCCAATCCTCCCGGTATAAGCCATCGCAAGAAAAGCGCAGATTGCTGAGCCAGCTCTGTGGATTGTCCCAGTCTTAAAAATACATCCTCCGAGAACCACCATAGTGCTGCTACAGGCACATAGAATAGCCCTAGAACAATAAAAGCCCTTTGAAGTAGGATCCCAAGCTCGTAAGGGTTTCGAGAACCAGTGAAGGTTGAGGAGCAAAGTGTATCTAACGCTGTTGTGCCACCCAGAGCAATTAGCCAGGCGGTTGACATAGCGAACATATATGAGAATGCAGCGGTGGCAAGATGCTCTGGCGATATCCGTCCGACTATTAGGACCGATATAGTTTGCAGTGAGTTCTGAAGGGCGTAGGCCAAAATGACAGGAACACTCATTTTGACCAGGAGAACAAACTCTGCCATGGCACTGTTGGAGCTGATGGAATGTGAAATGCCATCCAGAGGTTTTGGGAGTAAAGTTGAAGTTTCATCAGGACTTGTTTTGGAAGTGCTACTTGGTCGGAGGAATGGCGGTAGCCATGTTGATGCGGTTTTTGTCGTAACTGGGTCCGTATACGTATGGTCTTCCATCTTGGAATCTGAATTGTGAGTAGAACGAATGAGAAGGGCAACCTTCTACCGTTGATACTAAGAAGTAGCGTTGTATACTGATATATCTGTGATATGGGGTTGCACCCAAACACCTAAATATTGGGAGACAAGAAAGCTTTTAAATTGAAAATACTGGCTGTAGAAATAATGAAGATTACCAAGATTAAGGTTACGGAATGACAGAGCCGATGGAGTTGGCAGAGGGCTACCAGTAAAAGTTCTTTCCTTGAGTAAGAGTAAAGGTTCCGTAGAAAGCCGTACTGTAGAAGGTAGGTAGACAGAGAGAACAGCATATTATTTCTATATTTTTACATAAAGAGTCAAGTGGAGTAATACGAAGACTAATCAACATCTCTTGGATTTGAACCGAGATCACCAGGCAGGGACTACATGATGGTAAGTGCGTAGCCTACGTATACTGGCCCCAATTGCGGGGCATCGGTAGCTAGCTTACTCGTCTGGACTTGAAACTTGGTAATATTCGCATCGGACTATCCTTATGGGCAGGTGAACGTGCTCTGGTAAGGGTCCGGAAATCTTCCTATTGGCCCACTACTCGATTCTTTTACCTAAGGGCAGAATAGAATAAGATATTCTGCATGGGTGGTTGGGTTAGCCTGAGACAGATTAGATTCATTATCGAAGAAGTTTCCAAGAATATCTACCGATTAAAACAAATACAGGTATTGTACATACGTAGAGTATGTAGAAATTCTCGGCCCGGTAGATAGAACAGGATGTTTTGCATCATCCACCAATAAAAATCCCAAGGAACAATGCCATTTGAGATTTACTATTTCATCCAGTCGGAGGAATCATCGACGCGGAGAGACGGAGCCAGACGTTGGGAAGAACCAATCCCAGCTTCAAGAGTTATCTAGCGTGGTCTTACGTAAATGGATCAATGCCTTGGATATGTGTGGGTGCCTAGATCCATTGAGGCCGGGTGGTTACGGAGGTCCGGAGTGTCAGGGTAACAGAGCGCGAGCATGGACAAGGCGCGCTCATCACCAACCTTATATAGGCCTAGCGCTAACTTGCTTCTGTTCTTCAAGTGGCATTGGTGGGTAAGAGGCTAGCTAGCTACGGTGCGAGAGCCTTGGGAGGCGACCCTATTCACACCGGACCAGTTCAGTATATATTGTATACATGTAGCCCTTACAGAGTTAGAGGTGAGGCTCTTCAATGTTCGCTTCCCAGAGCCAATGAAAGAATTGACTGAAGTGGTGTACGTACAGGGTCGACAAGGTCGCCTCATTCCTTATTCCTTCTAGATCTTGCACCATAGCTGGGAGGTATTCGAGCTTCCATGCTGACTAATACTGAACACTTCACGAGTTGTCTTCTGTTTCGTCGAACTGAAGACCGTAACTAGGCTAGCTGTAGCCAGCGGGCTACTTAAGTTTTACGATTATTCCAGAATAGCGAAATGGTAGTCACATCATGGGGTGTCAAACATTTGCAATTGTGTGCTCTAAAGAGATGCTAACCTAAATAATCAAACTCGAGCCTCGGTTAGGTCTACATGACAATTTCAAATTCTTAATCATTAATCAATATATCGGCCTTTTAGCAAGTACAGCGGTAGGTAATCAGTGATGGAACGGCTGAGACAGAGCGATACCTGTTTTGAGTAAAACGCCACCAATATACGGTGTTTGTAGGTATAACCGTATCTCAGGGCGTTGAGTGGTGGGGATTAGAGGAGAAAACACCAAGATACTTGTATGTACATAGAGTAGATCAAAGTATGTAGATGAAATTATAGGACGATAATGTCTCCCCTAGTGTAAGGGGTGTATCGATAGACCGCTTAAGCTTCCCAAATGCCCAAGCTCCAAGTATTTATATTCTGACTCTTTTATTTACCAAAATCATAAAGCGAAGCAAGTTATCCGCGAGAAGTTGATACTATATTCATCCCAACGTACATATATGTAGGTTAATCTAATATATATAAGTACATACTCGAATATATATATAAGTATAGAACTATAATATGGATTGTTAGGTGATTTTGCCCGTCCACTCCCTCTATTGATGGAGTAGGCGCCACGTTGTACGTAGGTACATGTATATTAGAATGTGATCCTCCAGATTGTGCTTGTAGGTCAGCCAGTTTGTGACTGAGGTCTATCAGGAACTTGTATAGAGCCGTTTCGCTGCTACTACCTCACGCGACTATACATGTATGGACACAATGGTCGATCCGGGTAGATGGTAGCGAAGTATAGCGCGGCGGACCAACGGCAACCCACCTAATAGGTGAAGAAACACCACCAAGAATTGATATCACAGAAGTCAAGCTAGGGTGATATTGCTTTTCGAGTGGATGAATATATATGGTTCATTAAAAAAAAGAAACACCTCTCTTAGGATCCCCTCCCCCCCCTTACTCGCCTCATGAGGCTATGCTAGATCAGACAAAGAAGTCGTTATCTCTCATCCCGGAACGGTATGACTGATAACCTGTGAATCCCGTAGTCTTGTAAATTATTCATGTCTCTGTCTATCTGTTGATAGGACACTTCCCGGCCATGTTAGGAAACTACATCGAATACAATGTAGCGCATAGTTAGATCTCTACTGATTGTGATAAGGATAAGGTTACTTATCATTTATCATGATAGTCACATGATCCCGGTCTCTGAGCGTTTCAAACCCCCGCGTATCTTCTTTTTGTTTTTTGTAGGCAAGCACCCCTAACTGGTGTGTTTAAGGAGCTTGGATCGTGATGGTTTGCACCATGTCACGTACAACAAATTGGCCGCCAAAGAAGATACATATAGAACAGATCATTCTCCCAGACAGGTTGCAAGTCGTCTTCGATCACGCGCTATCTGGATAGGAGGTAGTTCTCGCTACGAGTCTCATCTTTTCTGCATTTCGACTTGGACTCTAAGAGCGAGTTGATCTGTCCTGTTTCATTTCCGCCAGTTATCCTCGATTACTTCTCAAACGGGGTGTCTAGGAGTAACTTTGAGTGGCCCACTCAGTAACTAGTCATGGCTCACAGCACAGAAAACACTAGTGGAGGCAGTACTGGCGAAAAGACTCCCCGCGACGCCCTTCCATCAAGTTCCGAAAAGTCAGGCAAAAATAAAGTTTTTCCTGGGGAGATAAACAATGGCAGTGAGGATGCTATTGGTTATGTTAGAGAGTTTACCCCGGCAAAAGGGGGGGTTGAATTGTGTCCTAAGCCGACGGAAGACCCCCTTGACCCGCTAAACTTTTCAAGAATAGAAAAATGGACGATTTTAGGGATTGTCATGTGGATGTGAGTAGGCCGTCTTTCTGGGGGGTGCCGAGGAGCTGAAGTGTTGGATTGATGGTGCAGTGATCATGGCAAAGAAATGTGCTAAATTTCCAAACCCAGGTATTTCCTCTTCACATACATCACGACAACGACTGTTCCATCCTTCCCCCTTCTTCAAGAGCAGTACTCCATATCATACTCCCAAGTCAACTGGACTGTCGCCATCCCAGCACTTGGGCTCTCATTAGGCCCCTTATTCTGGTCATCTCTCGCAGATATATATGGTCGGCGTATAATTTTCATTGCAGGGACGGTAGTGGCGTTTATCGCGACTATTGGATCTGCCGTGGCGCCCGCATATGAGGGGTACATGGCTGCAAGATTTTTCCAGGGTTTTGGTGTTAGTCCTGCTGCAACTGTCGGGATGGCCATTGTGAATGATTTATTTTTTGAGCACGAAAGAGGACAAAAGCTAGGCCTTTGGGTACTCGCACTGGACATGGGACTGTTGGTTGGACCGTTGAGTATGTACAACGAAACTCCTATTTAGGACGGCGGTTCCCTGGTTACTAACTGTTCTCGGAAAGTTGGTGGCTTTGTATCCTTAGTAGACCAGTACTGGGTAGCCTGGCTTACTGCAATTCTCTTTGGCCTTCTTTTGGTTGCAGAAATATTCTTTCTACCAGAAACCTTATATCCCCGTAAGTTGGTATTATCACGTCTCCCAACAACCACAACGGAGGTTGGTCTGGGTGATGATCCCGAAAAGACCTCGGCGAAATTTTCTTTAGATATTAAGCGAACCAAGAACCTTCCTTTCATTAACTTTACAAAGATTGCTGGGATTGAGCATCCTAAACCTTGGGATGCTTTTATGCAGTTCTGCAAGATTTGGTCCTTCCCAAACATAGCCGTTTCAGTCTTCTTTTATTGTTTTGCCTGGTTTGTTTCCCCTGTTATATCCTAAAAGTGACAAAATTGACAAAGGTTGTAAAGGTATTGGTGGGTGTTGTCGGTCATTACATACCTTCCAGTTGCATATCCACAATACGCCGCCAATATTCAAGGGCTCCTCTTCCTCGGATTAATCCTTGGAACTCTGATATGCGAAATATTTTGCTCTGGTACATTGAGCGATCGGATAGTCTCATTGCTAGCTAAGAAGAACAATGATGTCCGTGTTGCAGAAATGCGACTGTGGCTAGTATATCCTGCTGTAATTCTAACCGCTGGTATGATCACCATCTGAGAAGCTACCTCTTTCCTGCTTTGCTAATTCGATATGAATAGTGGGTTTAATTCTGTGGGGAATCAGTGTCGATAGAGGCTACCACTGGATGGTGGGCCAGGTTGCACTTTTCCTCTGTGAGTCTTGCTGCAATTCTCTCAGGTTTCTCGCTCTTGGCTGCTAACCCCGATTCAGTCGCTGCAGGAATCCAGATTGGCAACACTGCCATCTCCGCCTACATAGTCGACTGTTACCCATCGCATGCAATGTCGGTAATAATTTTCTATAGCGTACTGCTTAACTTGAGTGCGTTTGTAAATCCATTTTTTATTGCACCGTGGTGTGACAGTGTAGGGTTCACATGGACTTTCTCGGCGCAGGGTTTGTTGACTTTTGGAGTTATGATGCCGGTTACTGTAGTGCTGCAAAGGTACGGATTGCAGTGGAGGGTAGCGAGGGGTGAACCTAAATGGTAACACATAAGCTTTTACAATTGGGGTATCTGTGGGCATGTAGTACTGGACCTGCGATTCTTTTTGGCGTTTCTCGGTTTTATTCGTCGATTGTTTATGGCTTATAGCGGGGTGAGCTTGTTATGTATTCCTGTCAGTTGAGGCCAACATACGTGGAGTTATAGCGCTAGCGTGAGTCCAACAAACCTTAAAACAAACTTTTGATAGCACAAATTGCAAAACTGAAGCACTTTGAGTTGTAAGAACAATGCTCATGTTGGGCGCGGGGCCCCCTCGATATGTATCGATAGGTCACACTTTAGTACTGCGGTAGCCAGTCGATGCATTATTAATTCCAAATACTTGTATAACCACTATATGTACTAGCTCACAAGCTAGTGCGGCTGGAACTAACGCCCCTTCTTCTTATCGAGATCTATCAAGGGGTTGGACAGCATAGTAGATCTCGTAATGAAAATCTAAAAAGGTATGACGCACGTTACGTAACTGTTTGATTTTTTTGCTTCCTGTTTTGGATCCTGGTACTCTACTGGTTAATGAGCACTGCTGATTCCTCGCATGCGCTCACAATAGATACGCTCAGACTACATTTGTGTCGGCTTTATCTAGAGGATGGAATTTCGTGTTGATTACTGTTAAAACTAGACAAGTAAAGGGGCCGTATCTCGAAAAGAACATATTCATAGAAATACATGTAGTGTGTGAATCATAATATTCCCTTCCATAGGGCCTAAGTATGTGTCCAATTGGGGTCATTAAGAATACCCGCTCAAGTATAGCTCAATATGAGTACACGTTCTATCAGCAACTATATATACCCTACACTATACCCGAATATCAGCACCATAAGTAGATCTTTAGCTTTTATTTAACATGATGGAGAGCTTAGTTTATAATACCTATTTTGAGTAGTCCAAAATCAATTTTCATGTCTTCTGCTGGACTCTAGCTCGAGAAGCTATGGTGGGTAGGTGTGTAAACTTCGGCGTTTGCAGTCAATCAATCTATAGAGATTTGGAAATCTACCCCCATAATGGTACTAGCGTCCAGCCTAACGGTGGAATTTTCTCCAATTCCCATACAAAAAAAGTTCCTCTGAAGTTGACACACCCACCCCCATGCCTTCTTGCGCCATACATGTAGTTACATGTAGCTAACTGGTTTGCAGGGAATGATCGTTTGGTAACTCCGCGCGCACCGATCACTTGAGACATCTGCATCCCTCAACTTATTTGTATGATTTGAAGTGCAAGTCTAGCTATGAGCACATTCGATCGATCACCATAGTGTACAAAAGGCCATGGCATTCGTTGAGGAACTCGGTAGCACCTCCTGATGGCGCAATTTTGCAACTAGATAATTACTAGCGAGAAATATTTTTGGATTACTGTTCTAATTCTGAGACGTACCTATGCATGCATAGGTAACGAAAGGAAATCACAGGCAGATATGCTACACCAGGATTTACAACCATATATACTTGACGTTGTGAAACTCGGGTTATATAAAGAGTATGAGAGGAGATGAAATGGTGATTTTTTCTTTGGGGGGGTTAATTCATTAATTGCATACAGACTTCCCATCAACTTTCCCCACCTCTCACCGACGCAACAACATAAGGGGATGAAAACATAAAGTAACTAAAATCACTGAACCGTAAAACCCTAGGCCTTTAACATAATGAAAAGTATCCCCCAACAATTTACTCCTCCCCCTCGAGCTCGTCGCTCCTTAGAAGGTGAAATGGGTGTTTTTTTTTTTTTTGCAATGGGCGGCTATTAGATATGGACTTTGTACGTTTTAAAGATATCAATAAGTTTCTTGTGCCTGATCGATCGAAACTTTGATTGCTTTCACATCACAAGGATATACAGATAATAGGAAATTGAATAATCCTGTAGACACAGGCTTATAAAGGTTCACACACTCTCAATACATGCAGTTACTTCGATAAAACTAATGAGAATCATATCATGGCAAAACTACCACTTTTCGACATATGGCCTAATATCAATCTCCCATGTAAACGCTGTCCTAGGTTGTGTATGCAAATGCCAATATGCATCCGCGATCTGTGGCTGTCAGCACATTCCTCCCTTGACCTCTAGGATGAACTTACTGCATTGGAGCTAATCT
Organism: Morchella sp. 2018-W38C; assembly: GCA_024713705.1. Classification (NCBI taxonomy): domain Eukaryota; kingdom Fungi; phylum Ascomycota; class Pezizomycetes; order Pezizales; family Morchellaceae; genus Morchella; species Morchella sp. 2018-W38C. The sequence continues at coordinate 1,870,643 of JAMJEX010000010.1, read as the reverse complement.
TAGCATCTGGGACCTCAGTCAACCACTCTTTAGTTCTCGGAATATCAATCACCCCATCGATCACTGCATGCGAAACATGAACCCCTTTGGGTCCAAACTCTCTGGCAAGAGATTGACTGAGTGCCCTCAATGCAAACTTTCCCGTGGCAAATGTTGTAAAGAGAGCGGAAGACTTCACGGATGCGGTTGCACCGGTGAAGATCAGTGTTGGTGGGTGAGGAAGATTCGTGCTTGCTGATAGAAGTGGAAGGGTCGACTGGGAGAAAAGAAATGCCCCATGACTGTCATAAGCGTTAGCAGTTGTATCTATCAACAAGGCATGAAGACCCAAACCCGTTCACAGCCCAAGTTCCATCCCATTCCCCCAATGTAACTTCCAAAAATGGCTTTCTCACAAATCCACCTGAGGCATTGAAGATTGCAGCAGCTACCGGCGTATCCGCATGATTAGACTTGATTTGTGCAAATGCATCCTTTACACTTTTTTCGTCCGAGATATCTGTGGGAATTCCGTAGGCTTGTCCGCCGTTTGATTCGATTTCCGAAATAACCGAATCAAAGGACGAGGCAGTGCGAGATAGAAGGATCACAGTGTATTTGCGGGCGAACTTCAGAGCGACCGAGGAACCGGTTCCTGGTCCTACACCGGCTATAATTGCGAGGGGTTTGATGGCGGCCATTGCAGAGGGTGATTCTGTAAGTGATAAAATATTGGAATTTGAGTTAAGTTGGCGTAATTGTTATATATGATATTCTACCGAGAATAAGCTATAAGCACCGTGGGAATGTGAGGTATAAATAAGGGTTTGGTATTCTGTTTATGGATGATCACTTGGATTGCATCAATACCTAGAATATTGTAGAATACGTATAGTAATACGTACAGTATAACGAGCTGGCGATAATTTGTCGCACAATTGCTTTGAAATTCACAATATATGACGCAATTGACATTGTGGATGAGCATGAGGCTCTTCTATAATCGGCCGGATTACTAAACCTGCATACGTACCTCGGCCGAGAATAAAGATATGTATGCATATAAGAATGTTCTGGTCAGAAATATCATATAGCACAACTTTACATTATTACCATAGATTGACTTCGGTTCTGATCGCGATCGACCATCTAGCGCTGTGACATGAAGTATCACTCACCCTTGTAATTTCTCGAGTGGTTACATATACCTATAATAGCGGAAATGGGGGGTGCTATCCCTACCGTAGCACTACCGCAGTGTGTGTTACAATGCCGCGTGGTTAGCAATACAGAGATAATACGGCATTGTTTGGGGGGATGGGAGGGGGCAGCAGTTCAACACCAACTACTGATTGATCAACTGTGGTAGACTGAGATCCATGAGTGAAAGAACCCTAAATCTTTATCACCCGATGATGAAAGGCTAGAAATGAGCAAACTATTGATGAACAGAGTTGTGTTGATGATAAACTCCGTGATGCTTCATGATGCATTAGGCCCTGGGAAACTTTCTCTAGATGTATATACATCCAAACCTCGCATGTACCTACACTCAAAAATCAAAGGAATCCCTAGTAATACCAACCTGTTACCCGAGATACCACTAATTCTACTGCTAGGCCGCCAATACTATAGCCTATACCAATACTACATGTGTACGGTATTCACTTAAATGCGGCACGGATAGCACCCCGATTTCTGCTACTGTACATACATGTACAGCGGTGGGTAATCAGTCATCGGATGATCTAGCCACAATTTTGCCTGCAAACGCGTATTTTGCTGGCGTTCCGTCCGATGACTTATTATCCACCGCTATACAAGGCCCTGGGATTAAGTGAGCGAACCAAACAGGGTGTTGGCAAGTGAGGATCCGTTCACTCACTTTCTCCCATAGCATTGTATGTAATCAATATAAGCATATAAATTAGGTTCACATAAGCTATCACTCGACTGGCGGATGTTGTAGGATAATGCGTGTACATACGTTTCTTTATCAAACTACATGTCTGTTATGTACTTTTCTTAGGTGTTGTTTTCACCTGGATCCCTTAATTCGGATAATTCAAATTGTGTGCCCACAATTACTTACCTCAACCCCAACTCAGCCCGACCAACCCAGCCTTCCCAGACTTCTGTTGATACTTTGTATACCCCTAGAAGGTGGCGAAATACAACTCTTTCTAAGATAACCTCCCACCGCAATAAAGCACATTCTCCTTTTACTCTCGCTGGCTCGAGAGGTATATCGACCTTTTCCTTTTTGCCCACAACATTGCTGGAATTGGCTACCTAAGCCTCATAGTTTCGACCATTCTCTTGCAATCCGAGCACTGAAGGATGTATACATATTCCAATATGCTCAAGGTAGCTGATTCTTCCTCGAGCCCTTTTTTCCATTCCCATGACCGTTCTCGCAGCATGCCTCCTGACAAATATTGTGAATCTGCCCATGAGCAGGGGTGTCTTGGGAAAAAATATCATGGAAAGAAACAACTTGAAGATGATGAGGGGAATTCCCCATCAAATAAGACAATTATCGTGGTTTGTCCCAACTGTGGCTACCAAGGGAAAAAAACGTCAGTTGCAGCTACCACCGCGAGAAGAGCTTCAGCACACATAAAATCTAGACCCACCTCCTTCTCATTGCCAATAGGGATTAATTCTTCCATACTTCTGGACAATTCACCCACCCCTCAAATATTGATCTCCGACAGTAATGTTGTGGTATACGCAAACAGATCAGCAACACGTTTACTGGGACGTAATCCTGTAATCGATTTAGGTGATCCCACCTTCCATCCTCCGCCTATTATTCCTGCCACTCGTCCAACCGGTGGTAAATTCTCAATTTCATCAACAGTCTCTCAATGGGTATATGAACATGATGAAGGGATTGAGGGCTTGCATTTAGAGGATTTACCGATGGATTTGGCGAGAGCTGATATACGAAAATGGATCTCACTTGCCCAAGTACTCAAAACTGTGAAGGGAAAGATCTGGAAGCAAACCCAGTTAGATACATATGGCTACGATTCTGGCGCTTACTCGGAATTCTATGATACAGGGAAAAAGGAGGATTATTACTCTGGTGATAATGAGATCGGTAATAGTGAAGATTCGAGAAAGCTTGATGAGTATTCACGCAAGGAGAAAATCCCGATAATTATTACTAAACAGGATGGGGAGCTGCTTGGAGGTGAATTGTACATGTCTATAATCGAGACCACGCACAACCCCACAAACTCGGGTGTATTCATAGCTTTGTCCATTGTCCCAAATTCGGATGATGTCGATGCCGAATTCAATCCTGCCTCAAGAAGGACAAGCCGTAAGTCATCGGCAAAACAAAGCGCTGCTGGAACTACTGGAACGGACGTTGTTGAAAGAGTGGCTAAGTTAAAAGATATGATTCTTGATGAGATGGAGTATTCATTTGCATGCATTACCCCAGACGGTGACATCTGCATTACGAATAAGGCGTGCCGGAGGGTTCTAGGCCAGGATATGATACCACCTGTTGGGTTCGTCATCTCTCTATCAATTTAAATTTCTAATTTACACAAATTAAGAGTCTGACCGAGTTAGAAGTCATGGATGGGATTGGATCTCTCACTTCGACGTTTGGCGTCCTGACTTCTCTGAGCGTTTGCCTTATGATGAATGGTGTACCAACAGGGTTTTTATTACGAAATTTCGACAGAGAGCTACAGTAGGGCTACTTGTAGACGGCGAACAACGAGTATTCGATCTTAAAGCCACCCCTTTATGGGAGGACCCGGAAAGAGAAGACAACTTACTGGCTTGTCTCACCGTAATTGTAGAGCAGACTGAGCGTGCAAATAGAGAACAAGAAATTTCTAGGAGTGCGGAAATAAGAAAGGTGTTTCTCATGAACTTATCAAGAAGTCTTAAAACGTAAGTCTATGGATTTATGCCCCAGCAATAAATTGCAGAGATCATCTTTTCTGGAAACACGTCACTCAGCGCGTAATGCTAATTCTAGACACTGCCAATAAGACCAGTTGCGGGCGTTATATCTTTGTTGGAGCTCTTATATGAGATTCAGACTGGAAAAGAACAGAGAACTCTAGTTCGTCAAATATTCAGAAGTGTCAACTCTTTCCGTAGGTTTTATACCAAGCCTTACCCTTACCACAATTACCACAATTTCTGACGATTTAGTTCTTGTTATCAATGATCTGATCGACTTCAACAAAATTGAATCAAATGACCATAAGATTGATCAAAATGTTTTTGTTTTGCAACACCTTGTTGAAGACTTGGAAACACTATTCAGAAATAGTATGGCAAAAGAAGGTATTGAGCTTAAGGTCGATGACACAGAGGTGATATATAGTGCTTTCGGCGATGGTACACAATTGCTTCTTATGGGTGATGATACGAAAATTCGAAGGGTTGTCATTAATCTACTATCGAATGTTTGTTGGCCCGGTTATAAGGTTTGAAATATAATCTAACCTCTTACTAGGCGTATAAGTTTACTTCAAAGGGGACTGTCAGTCTTAAGGTGATCACGAAAAAAGTCCAAAAGGGGTCTTTGGAGCTAAGGTTTGAGGTCAAGGTGATACTGTTTGCATCATTTAATATTATCAAGTCAATATATAGCTAATATCCATTAGGATACTGGCATTGGAATCGCTGAAGATCATTTGAAGAAACTATTTCTTCCTTTTGAAGAAATTGCAGCTGCCGATATCTCAACTGGCCATTATGGCACAGGGTTTGGTTTAGCAATTGCGAAAAGCGTATGTATCTCTCTCTCATCCGTGAGAAAACCTTTCTAAAATGGACAGTTTGCCACAATTCTTCGGGGCAGTATTGGATGCCAATCTGTTGTTGATCAAGGCTCTACCTTCTGGTTTTCCTTACCTTGTCTCCGGCCTCCAAAGAATGCTCCAGTAACGATCCCACGCAGAGAAGACAGCCTAGCTCATGATATGGGTGTTGTTCTCCGAATTGGCGACTTACACTCTGCGATTAGACATGACTATTGGAAGAAACAAAAGGTCTCAATAAAGGGAACCAATGTCTTGATTATTGAAGATAATTGGTCTCACCAAGTTGTGACTGCTAAGAGGTTGGAGAAAATGGGCTGCAATGTACAAGTCGCAATCAACGGACAGAACGCGATATCGAGAATGAAAAAAGGGGAGCTCAAGTCTCTAGATATCATATTCATGGATCTTCAGATGCCGTTACTGGTTTGTCTCCGGTTAACTAAATATACGATTGATTAACCTTCTTTAATCATTGTGAGGTACGAATAGGACGGCTACGAAACTACTGCGATCATTCGTAAGGCGGAAGATCCTGGTCTAGTTGCATATAAAGATCTTCCAATCGTTGCTGTTACGGCAACAGAAATGGCCGGTGACCGTGATCGTGCAAGAGAAGCCGGAATGAATGACTTCACGCTAAAGCCGCTAAACAATGATTCGCTCAGGGAAACCATCGAGAGATTTCTTGAAAAAGAGGCAGCAAAGAACTTCCATGAAGATTTTTCTGTGCAATCATTTCTCCCCCGTCTAAACGAAATCCCTCCATTACCCGCTGGCAAAACTGATAGTAACACTCGCAGCTCGCAGGCTTGAGAAGGTTACTTTTCGATTCCAGTACTTACTAAGGTAATGAAAGACCAGTTATACTGCCCTACTAGGTTGAGCCATTGGCGTGAGAAGGGAATAAAGCTTGTGCTCCGGATAAAAGAAATCAGGAATGAGAGAGTTCCCAGGAGTAAATCAATCCGTTGAGCACTCTCTTTGTTAGAATAGCCCGTTAAACACAAATAATAATTTTTACCCTCGGCCCTCAAGAATCTCACATATACAGTGTGCGCGATAATAAAATAAAATTACAAGCCCAAGATATGAATCACATAAAGCCCCCACTCGATGCCCGCGCTTTTGGTTCCGTACTACAATGCCAGAAAAGGGTGCGTTAATACGGGATTACTACGGTATTATTTTTCTAGTGCCGGTTTAGTTTGGTATTGTTCACCAAGTCCCGTAATCATACATCACTTCTCTCCGTGGTTGTTTATCAATTAGGCGGTCAGTCCAGATCTAAACCGTGACCGAAACAGATCTAGAGTAGATATGATGAGTGTGCTCAGTCGAACGCAATTACTGTGTTCATTCTCTCCCTCTCTAGCTAGCGCGCGGAGAAACCCCAGGACAGATTAAACGGCAACTGCGTTTATCAGAGCATAGCTACCATATCTGGTTCGTTTGGACTGGCCGCCTAAGGGATATCAGTCCCACGTCTACATGCATGTAATCTTGCGCAGACTCCGTACAGTAGTAACTCAAATGGGCAATTGCAATTACTTACCTCTCCGGTCAGAATGGAGAAACTACATATAATCATCTGGCGGGGTTTTAGCACAAGACCAACTATATACCTACCTAACCGAGAAGAGTGTTGAGGTCATCATATGGTATCACTCGCAAGAGTTGCCAAGGACATTCGCTTAACTTGAACAGGTTAGCCCCGGCAATAAATAGATCATTACGAGATGACGATGTAAACAATCTTTTTTTATCGTGAGCAATCGTAAGGCCGGGTATTTGCCCACATTATTTTTTAAAAGACACGTTTCTGCCTCTTTGTTTTCTTTCCTCACCACCATCCTTCCCGTACGCGTATTGTGTAAACCGCGACACAACCAATGATAAGCAGGATAACTCGGTGTTCCTGTTTAGCATACATGTAGGTTTACATGGAGGGAAGGGATGGTCAAAATTGATACCAGAAGCCAATCAATTACTGTTCTTCATGAGACAATACATACGCGTCTTGCAATATTTACGCGACGCTTTTGTCTTGAGCAGCTCGACGCCAATTGCAAATACGTTTTTGGTCCCGAGACCGGCTTGAAATCTGCAAAGACTCCCCAGCGTATCAACATCACATAGGCTCAATAGATTATGTGCTCGGAAGCCGTAAGGCGTTATATAGATTGTAAGCATCATAACCCTCCGCCCTGATATATTGCTGAAGCCGTCAATACTAACTCAATCCATATATACAGAGCAGCGGAGGTTGACCCAACTACCGAGAATGAAGATGTCCTCCCCGGGGTTGTTTTTAAGCCCTGTTCTCTTGCTGCCTGCGTGGTGCTCCATAAGCCCTCTTGAAGTATTGTCTCGAACAGCTCTGCGCCAGGTACTTTTTGCGTGGTTAAAACATCAACAAAAACAGCGGCTTCGTTGTTTGCATCTACGAGCCCGTCCTTTGGCCCCATAGGGCGTCTGCTGCTGTTGTTGAGATTTAGCACCGCGGGCTGGAGTACCAGGCGCCGAGGAAGACGATCAGTATGTAAAACCTTCTCTGATATTTATGTCGATATCTAGGATCGATATGGGAGCTAATTTGACACAGTCGGTTGGTGTGCCTTTGCGTAGGAAGGTAAAGAAGTGGATTGATGAGTGGGACTTCATCTGGAAAAGGATTATATTCACTGTGGGGTTCAACGATGCACCTCTGGTGCTCTATAAGCCCTCTTGAAGTATTGTCTCGAATACCTCTACGCCGAGTACCTCTGGTCTCGAGGCCGGCCCGAACACAGTATCAGACGCCGAGGAAGACGATCAGTATGTATAGCTTTCTCTGATATTTATGTCGATATCTAGGATCGACATGGGAGCTAACTTGACACAGTCGGTTGGTGTGCCTTTGCGTAGGAAGGTAAAGAAGTGGATTGATGAGTGGGACTTCATCTGGAAAAGGATTATATTCACTGCGGGGTTCAACGCACCTCTGGTGCTCTATAAGCCCTCTTGAAGTATTGTCTCGAATACCTCTACTCCGAGTACCTTTGGTCTCGAGGCCGTCCTGAACACAGTATCAGGCGCCGAGGAAGACGATCAGTATGTATAAACTTCTCTGATATCATGTCGATATCTAATATCGACACGGGAGCTAACTCGACATAGTCGGTTGTGTGCCTTTGCGTAGTGATTGTTCCAGCAACGCCCAGCCGCCAACTCCATCCAGGTGAGAAGGAAAAATCAGCCCTGTGTTCTTGTCGCCCGCTCCATGTGGTGCTTCATAAGCCCTCTTGAAGTATTGTCTCGAACACAGCTCTGCGCCAAGCACTTTTGGTCTCGAGAAAAGCCTACATTGCGGATGTCCTGTTTCATCAAATCCCATCCTCTCCGGTGGGGTGCTGGATTCAACGACGCACCTCTGGTGCTCCATGGGCCCTCTTGAAGTATTGTCTCGAACAGTTCGACATCGAACGCTGTGGTCTCGGGGACGGCCTGCAAGCTGCACCCTCCAATTCCATCTGGTGTGGGGGCCCTGCCTCACGACGCACCTCTGGTGCTCTATAAGCCCTCTTGGAGTATTGTCTCGAACAGTTCGACATCGAACGCTGTGGTCTCGGGGACGGCTTGCAAGCTGCACCCTCCAATTCCATCTGGTGTGGGGGCCTTGCCTCACGACGCACCTCTGGTGCTCTATAAGCCCTCTTGAAGTATTGTCTCGAACAGTTCGACATCGAAAGCCTTTGGTCTCGAGGACGGCTTGCAAGCTGCACCCTCCAATTCCATCTGGTGTGGGGGCCCTGCCTCACGACGCACCTCTGGTGCTCTATAAGCCCTCTTGAAGTATTGTCTCGAACAGTTCGACATCGAACGCTGTGGTCTCGGGGACGGCTTGCAAGCTGCACCCTCCAATTCCATCTGGTGTGGGGGCCTTGCCTCACGACGCACCTCTGGTGCTCTATAAGCCCTCTTGAAGTATTGTCTCGAACAGTTCGACATCGAACGCTTTTGGTCTCGAGGACGGCTTGCAGACTGCACCTAAAATTCCATCTGGTGTGGAGGCCCTGCCTCACGACGCACCTCTGGTGCTCCATAAGCCCTCTTGAAGTATTGTCTCGAACAGTACAGTTCGACATCGAACGCTTTTGGTCTCGAGGACCGCTTGCAGACCGCACCTCCAATCCCATCTGGCGTGGAGGCCCTACCTCACGACGCGCCTCTGGTGCTCTATAAGCCCTCTTGAAGTATTGTCTCGAATACCTCTACGCCGAGTACCTCTGGTCTCGAGGGTGGCCCGAACATAGTATTAGACGCCGAGGAAGACGATCAGTATGTATAGCTTTCTCTAATATTTATTTCGATATCTAGTATCGACATGGGAGCTGACTTGACGCAGTCGGTTGGTGTGCCTTTGTGTAGGAAGGTAAAGAAGTGGATTGATGAGTGGGACTTCATCTGGAAAAGGATTATATTCACTGCGGGGTTCAACGACGCACCTCTGGTACTCTATAAGCCCTCTTGAAGTATTGTCTCGAACAGTTCGACATTGAACGCTTTTGGTCTCGAGGACGGCTTGCAGACCGCACCTCCAACCCCATCTGGCGTGGAGGCCCTGCCTCACGACGCACCTCTGGTGCTCTATAAGCCCTCTTGAAGTATTGTCTCGAACAGTTCGACATCGAACGCCTTTGGTCTCGGGGACGGCCTGCAAGCTGCACCCTCCAATTCCATCTGGCGTGGAGGCCCTGCCTCACGACGCACCTCTGGTGCTCCATAAGCCCTCTTGAAGTATTGTCTCGAACAGTTCGACATCGAAAGCCTTTGGTCTCGAGGACGGCTTGCAGACTACACCCTCCAATTCCATCTGGCGTGGAGGCCCTGCCTCACGACGCACCTCTGGCGCTCCATAAGCCCTCTTGAAGTATTGTCTCGAACAGTTCGACATCGAAAGCCTTTGGTCTCGAGGACGGCTTGCAGACTACACCCACCTGTTGCATCAAATTCCATTTGCAGACTGCACCCTCCAATTCCATCTGGCGTGGAGGCCCTGCCTCACGACGCACCTCTGGTGCTCCGTAAGCCCTCTTGAAGTATTGTCTCGAACAGTTCGACATCGAAAGCCTTTGGTCTCGAGGACGGCTTGCAGACTACACCCACCTGTTGCATCAAATTCCATCCGCTGCGGGCGAGGGCTGGCTGAGGGATTTGGGGTATTGTCGATGACTGTACAGGGAAGGAGATGGTCTGCTGTGTAGTTAGATACAAATTTCGTTTGAATAAAAAGTTCAAACCCATTCTTGCAATTGTTGTTCCCCGGTGATGGCGTTTAGACTGTTCTTGCTACCGATGCTTGTCTTGAGCCTGTGTTTTTCGTCCAGGTTGAGCCGGTGGGGTAGCTGTAGGTGTATACTCGTGAAGAAGCAGCATTCGTGAGGTGGTCGGAGTTAAGGCCGCTAAATAGAGGCCACCATAAGATAGGCCTAGGAGGCCTGTTGGTACACCACTACATGTGCTTTCTGGACACATGTTTGCTTACATGTAAGTAACAGCCTGTACCGGCGCTGCTTCTGGCACTGTCATTGTGTGGCCAGTTGTTGGAGTACCGCGGCGCCCGGTAAGGTGTTTGCGGTAAGGTGTTTTCGGTTTGGAATGTTGCCAAGGCGCGAGTGATGGTCTGTGACTGCGATGTTTGATCGACGCTCCGGAATATCTGGTGGTTGGTCATGAGAGGTTTCGCGGATGACTGCTGTCTGAAACTTTGGGTACTTCTGGGAGCTGTCTCTTGCACGAGGACAGAGAGGGCTTGGGCATTTCTGGTCAATTCCTTTGTCGACGTTTTGCTAGGTGCGGTGGTGCACGTGCTCAACATTGTTTGTTTGCTCTTGATATTGTTCGTGGTAACAAAGCACTGAACAAAAAAGATCTGGGATGGAGAGTAGGTTTCTTCACGATACATGCCTATCTATATGTGCACTCCGACACGACATCTGCGGGACTGTACGGACTACTACTATCGTGATGGCGATATCGATTATATTCAGTACTCTTCTCAGCTCCGCGTTCAAGCCAAAGTTCCAACGCATACTCCTCATCAATGCCGGTCTTCTCTTCACCATGTAAGCCACCCTCCCCCCCCTCTCTCTACCCCCATACTCACCCACCCCCCACAGCACCTTCTTCCTACTCCTCAACCCCCTCCCCGCCCCAACCCCCCTCCTCCTCCCCACCCACGCCACCCCCTCCCCACCCCCACCCCACACCAAACCTTCAACGCCTCCAAGCTCGCCCTCCTCATCGAGGACCGCCCCATCGCACACCTCGCCCCGCTACTCCTGCACATGATCGCCGTCGTCCCCCCAGACTGGCACTTCCTCTTCCTCGGCTCCGCCGCCTCCATCGCGCACCTCACGCGCTCGCACGCCGTGCGCCGCCAGGCCGCGCGCGGCAAGCTCGCGCTCACGCTGCTCCCCGCGCGCGCAAACGTCACTGGCCAGGAGGCCCTCTCGCAGACGCTCACGGCACCGTGGTTCTGGAGATGGCTCGGCGGCGCCGAGCGCTGGCGCTGGGAGGCGCCGTGGGTTGCCGCCGACGCCGACGCGGACGCGGACGCGGACGGGGGCACGGGCGGCCGCAGCAGGAGGCCGCAGGTCGAGTGGGTGCTGGTGTTTCAGAGCGACAGCATCCTGTGTGCAAACAGCGGCGTGTCGCTGGACGAGTGGCTGCCGTACGACTGGGTTGGCGCGCGCCATGGTGAGCATACGTCCTTCCTTCATCGTCGTGGGCCGGGAGAGTGGGGGTGGGGGGTCAATGACTGATTTACCCGCCCTTTTTTTTTCTGACGGGGGGGGTGTGGTAATAGGAACCTGAAGGACGCGTACGGCGGCAACGGCGGGCTGTCGCTGCGGCGGGTGTCGCGCATCCTGCAGGTGCTGCGCACGCAGCGGCGGTACGCGCACCACCGGGACATGGAGGACCGGTGGCTGGCGCGGCGCATCGGGACGCTGCCGGGCGCGCGCATGGCCAACGGGAGCACGGAGGCCGGGTTCAGCGTGGAGGGCGTGTGGGCGGAGGAGCCGATGGGGTACCATCTGGGCGGGTCCGGGGCGGTGATGCCGCTGGCGGTGTGGAGGGAGAGGGCGCGCAGGGAGCGCGTGTGGGCGTGGTGCCCGGAGATTAAGATGATTATGGGGATGGAGCTGGAGAGCGTGCCCGTGGAGGGGCCGCCGAGGGTGAAGGGGGAGTTTCTGCCGTGGGGGAGTGAGGTGCCGGGGAGGGCTGGGGGTGGTGGTGGTGGTGGTAATGATAGATAGGACTGGTTGTGGTGTTTGCCGCCCAGCGGTGACAAACACTGCTGGATTTGCCTTTGTATTGGAGGATGGTTTCAGTGTATCGCCACTAAAACAATTGCACAAGAAGGAAGAAGATTGATGTTACTTACACGTAGCTACATGTAGTAATTAATCAAAAGCATACACAAACTGCCCGCTCCCCCCGCGCCCAGCTAGAGCTTCCTGCCCGCTCCGCGCCGCGTATGTATCCAGCCCCCCAGGCAGCTATCAGCGAGCCCACCACTTGCTCCCCCGCCCTTGAGGCGCGGCAATCATCCCCCGCCACCACCCACGGTCAATTCCAGCCCACAAGTATTCCAGGTAACGCGCTGCACGAGGACCCGCTCTATACCCAGCGCTCTAAACACCCCCGGACCAGTGCGCCACTATGATATGAACAGCTGCCACCAGGCCACAATACACAGTGCAAGGCCGCATCCGCCGCGGCCCCCAGCACCACTCCACCGCCCTACAAACCCAGCACCCAGCACTCACAATCACCACCGCACACACACTACACACTCCCCCACCCAGCCACAAACACGCCCCGAGCGCAACCCGCCCGGCCGCACCACGGCCCATCACTCGGCCCCTGCATCCATTCCCAGCTTGCGAGCACACCCGGCCGGCTGCGCTGGGGGCTTCTCCAGCCCGCACTATGCGCAGGTGTCGAGGAGCGGTTGAGGTTGAGATGTAGCTTAGCTTTGCTTCAGGGGGCTGACAGATCGATGCGATGCGATGCGCGCAGGGGACAGATATAGATCTATAGTGGTAGTAGTAGTAGTGGTGGTGGTTGGGGGGGGGGGGGCTAGAGAGGTGTGATGGTCTATGTATTGTATGTATATTGCGTGTGTGTATATATAATATGTATATATATATATACAACTGCAATTTCCCACGCAGTATAGTACAACGCGCCGGGCCTCACGCACACACACACACACACACACACACCCACACACTGCGGCGGTTGACCCAGGACCGGACGGCGGGACGGCCGCTGCAGCTGCAGTCGCAGTCGCAGTCGCAGTCCCCACAGAAGAAATGAAATTCGTGATAAGCTATAACCCGCCCCCGCCCCCCATGGCCACTTTCAAAAGGTACAGCACATGCATATATACAAAGACAGGCCGGCCCGCAGCCACCACCCACAGTAAACGCTACCACCTCGCCCACCCCCTCCCCGGCAGCCTCAACCCCTCATCCCACGAGATCCACACCCTCCTCTTCGCCCTCCTCCCCCCGCCGCCGCCGCCGCTGCCGTCCCCACTACGCACCGCCACCGCCCACACGCCATCGTCACCGCCCACCACCGTCGCATCCCTCAGCACATCTGGCAGCCACCTACACACCACGCCCTCCGGCAGCGTCGGCGACTGCGTCCTACACGGCGACTCCTCCTCGCCCCCCAGCCCCATCCCCATCCCCATCCCCAGCATCATGCCCTCGCCCTCGCCCCCATCCGCGCCCGCCGCCGCCCGCACGCCAAACGCCTTTAGCAGCATCTTGAAGCGGCGCCACGACTTTGGCGACGCGCCGGGGCCGCCCGCGTGCGAGTGCGAGTGCGAGTGCGAGTGCGAGTGCACGAGGTGCTGGTCGAGCGGCGTGCTGGGGAGGTAGCAAGCGAGGGGCGCGCAGCGCCGCAGGCCCTCTGCCGCGTCGGGGATGGTCGCGCCCGTGACCACCTCCTCGTTTGCGCCCGAGACGTTGTACACCCAGCAGCGCTTCCCAAAGTGGTAGTAGTCGCCCACGGCGACGCCCCAGCGCACGGCGGCGAGGTAGGAGGTCATCTCGGGCGTGTCGGTGCCGGCAATGTTGTATCCGTCGAGCGGGGGCAGGAGGAGGGGCGAGCGGCGGGCGGGGGCGGCGGCGCCCCAGTGGGTGTAGGTTGTGCTGTACATGTCGCGCTCCTCGCGGGGCGTGAGGGAGAGGTCGGCGAGTGTTTCCGGGTGCGGCTTGTAGGTGCTAAAGTGGTGGACGCGCGCGGGGGGGCAGGTGAAGATTGTAGAGTCGTAGCGCCAGTGGTTGGAGGCTGCGACGGCCTCGTTGACGGGGGAGAGGGTGATGGTGGCGGTCAGGGCGCCGGTGTGCGCGGAGCGCGCTTCGTAGATGTGGTACCGCGGGCCGGTGGCGTTCGTCTGCACCTCGGGGGTGTAAAAGTTGTCTGCGTCGTCGAGGGTGATGTGGTTGTGGTAGTAGGATGCTGTGGGGGCGTGGCACCACGCAGAGCCGGGTGGGTACGAGGGCGGCGCGGGGAGCTCAATTGACGGTATGGGCTGGGTGTGCAGCTGCGCGCCAGTGCTGATTGAGTATGTGGTGATGTGGTGCAGGAGATCGTCGCAGATGTCGAGCGACTGCGGCAGAGAAGTGACGATGAGCAGTATCGTCGATGTAAAGTGCGCAGATATAACGCGGCCAGCAAAGGAGACCTTCCAGCTCCTAATCAGGTCTCCAGTGGCCAGAGAAAACAACAAGAATATTCTGCAGACAGCAAGAAGGTTAGTATATATATATATCAAATCAATCGAGCCATATGTGGAGATGAATGCTGATATGTATGTAAAAAAAACTACATACTTTGGATGCTTTGGCTTGCGCGGATTGCCCGGCTCGCCCAGGACCAGCAAGACACTCCCATTCTCGGCGCACGAATAATGCGTCATCAACCTGAACGGCATCTCCGCCCTGCGGTCCCCTCCCTCCTCATCCGTCTCCCCCGCGCCCAAACCCGCGCCCTGCCCCTCCCACAGCTCCAAATACAGCTCCTTCAGCAGCGCCACCAAGTCGATCCTGGCCACGCAGCCATCCTGCCCCTTTGGCCTGCGGCAATCCCATATCCCCAGGCGGCCCGGGCCGCCGCCCCTGCTGTGCGCCATCACCACAAACCCGCCCGAGTACAGCGTCAGCGTCTCCCCGCCCTCTTCCACGTCCACGTCCCAGATCTGCACGGGGTCGCCGCGCAGCAGGCGCGTGCGTCGCAGCAGGCGGGACCGCAGGTCGGGCGCCGTCGTCGGGAAGAGCAGCGAGTGGTTGATGGCGTGCTCAATCTGCGGCGACGAGAGGATCTCGCGCCACGAGGTGCAGACGCAGCGCAGGGCGAAAACGGCCGTGGGCGGCAGGTGCAGCAGGATCTGGATCTGGAGCTCGTGGGGGAGGGTGTGGAAGCCGTTCATTGCTTGGTCTTTGTGGTGGTTGTGGTTGTAGGGATCAGGAAGATTGGAGGTTGTAGTAGTTGTAGTGGAGAAGGAGAGGAGGAGGAGAACAAGCCGTGTTGATATCTGTTATTTCTGCCCAGACAGGCGAGCGAGGGAGAGAGTGAGAGGAGCCCTGAATCCTGATTAGTCTTTGTGGGACGAGTATCGAGTGCTGGGGGGGAGGTTTGTGCAGGGTTTATGGTTAATTGGAGGAGTGGCAGCAGGAAGGCAGGAAGGTGGAGGAACACTGAGCAGAGAAGAGCAGAGAAGAGGAAGAAGAGGAGGAGGAGGAGGAGGAGGAGGAGGAGGACGAGGAGGATGAGGATCGGAGGGAGGACTCGTACGTAGCGTCACGACGTCGGGGCGATCGGCGACATGGCCGTGCATCAGTGCGGGAAGCGCTCTTCCATGTATGATGTATGTATGTTCTCTGCATAGATGGAAGCACCTTCGAAGCAACGAAGCTTGTGTTTTCTTTTCTTTTGTTTCCTTTCTTTTCTACACCACGCAGTACTCTGGAGAGGAGTAGAGGCGATAGTGCAGAGTACTATACATGTAGGTATGTATTGGGGCGCCACCGTTGCCCGTGGAAGCCGTCCACCACATTCTAGCGGGGCGGGGATGGGATGTATGTATGTCCTCTACACTGCATGATGATGATATGCACGAACCGGGGTGGGACCGTGGACCGACTATGTACATGTATATTCCTAGAGTGTATAAGCTGCACGAAAGTGGGCTCTATTCTTCTATTCATCTAGCTGACCAACCGTGTAGAGAGTAGTGACGACCTGCTGTGGTGGGGCTGGCTGGTCCTGGTTGTGTTTCAGTAGCCGGGGAGAGCAGGAAGCTGTGCCTACATACTCCACTCCGCTCCACTTGTCTGCCTCCATGCACCCTGCCTACTTTGATAGGGGAGAATGGGATGGGATGGGATGGATGGCAGGAAAAAGGAGAAACACGAGCTCGTAAACTAGGATAATACACAACCTCTGAGGTGACACATGCAGACAGCAATGGGGGGTGCATCCTGAGTCTGGCTAGGTGCTGTTCTGTAGGTACATACTCTACCTGCCCACTATCGTGAATCCGTGATATGATACGGTCTCGACTCGAGTACGAGGCCGCCAGCCGGAAGCGGGATGTCGGCTTCGGCGTCGGCATCAGCCAGTGCCGTAGTGTGAAGTACATACATACACTCGGAGATGCACCGTTCATCTGGAAGGAGGAGGCTCAACTCAAGCCTTTGTGAGACAAGACCCTGATCTGACTGACTCGCTCACCTCCTCCTCCTCCTCCTCCTCCTGCTCGCCGTCCTCTTCTGCCCCTCACGTACGGAGATATATGCCAGGCCATGTGTCTCCTTTATGTATGCATGCAAGTACCGTAGAGTACATGCCAGTAGAGCATGACTAGAACAGTCTCTCCAGCTACATATTGTAATGCACCCCCGGTTTCACAGCAAGCCAGCCCTAACCCTGCCTGCCTCACCCCATCCATCCATCCCATCCATCCCATCAAATCCCATCCCATCATATTCATCCCCCATCCAGTCAAGAGGCCACCAATACTCAAATCCCCGGTTAGCGTGGGTATATGACATACTAAACTGCCGCAATCGCCCGCATTCGTGCGGCAACTCTCTCACGACAATCAAAGACCTCACTGCGTATACTGCTGCTGCTGCTGCTGCTGCTGCTGCTGCCTCACTACTGCCGGGCTAGCTACATAGCGACATAGCTACTCTCGACAATATAACAACCCCCCAAGGTGCCCACCCACGGCCGCCCACCAAGGTTCCCGCCCCGCGCCCACTAAAGCACTCACCCATCCACCCACCCCCAGCACCAGCACTACCCGTTGAAGCTGCGGCGCCGTTCACCAAGCCACAGAGAGCAGGAAAGAGCAGGAAAGAGCAGGAAAGAGCAGGAAAGAGCAGGAAAAGAAACCACATATATTACAAATAAAAAGGCCCACCATGCACATCCTCCCGTTTATATTCACGCAGCTCCCGCAGTTTGTACTCAACCTCACGAACCCAACCCCCCCACCATCCTCCTCCTCTTCCCCCCCTCCACCCACCACAATCGCAGCAGCAGCAGCAGCAACAGCCACAGCAGCAGCCATGCACCCAGGACACTACACCCTCCCCGCGCTCCCCTACGCCTACGACGTCTGCCCCCCCCCCCTTCCACCCCAGAACCAAACACTAACGCAAACAGGCGCTCGAGCCCTACATCTCCACCACAATCATGACCCTCCACCACACCAAGCACCACCAAGCCTACGTCACCAACCTCAACGCCGCGCTCGCGCACGCGCACGCGGCCAGCACCACAGACATCTCCCGCCAGATTGCGCTGCAGGCGCAGATCCGCTTCCACGGCGGCGGGCACATCAACCACTCGCTGTTCTGGCGCAACCTCGCGCCCGCGGGGGCGGGCGCGGCAAAGCCCGAGGCGGCGCCGCGGCTGGTGGAGGCGCTCGGGCTGCGTTTTGGCGGCGGCGGCGGCGGGCTGGAGGGGTTCAAGGCGCGCTTTGGGGGCGTGTTGTTGGGGCTGCAGGGGAGCGGGTGGGGGTGGCTGGTGAGGGGGGGGGAGGCGGAGGGGGGGCGGCTGGAGATTGTGACGACGAGGGATCAGGACCCGGTGGCGGAGGGGTGGCAGGTGGTGCTTGGGGTGGATATGTGGGAGCATGCGTATTATCTCCAGGTATGTGTATGCGTGTGCTGTGCTTTTCGTGGTTGCGCTTGGCTGATTGTGGGTGGTAGTATTATAATAATAAGGCGGCGTATGTCGAGGGGATATGGAATATCATCAACTGGGAGGAGTGCGAGAAGAGGTTCCTGGGACAGTCGGTGCTCTCTTTGTAGCTTGCTTGGCTGGCCCTTTTTTGCAATAAGTGTATGTATGATTTATGACATCATGCATATGGTTTTCCATGACAGCTTTAGGCACTCTGTCCAATATCTGTGCTTGTGATTACGACCCTGCTCGCGTGATGGGCGCAACAAGTCATAGGGAATCTCAATGGCTTGTAGGCGGTATAGCGGTGGTACACTATTCCAGCAAATGCAATACTTGTAAACAATAGTGTCACAACAACGCTTATAGGCTCTGCGTGTGCTTCCGGCCCGATTATTTGAGTGATGGCCTAGATAACCTGAAACCTGAAGAGTGACGTTTCGATGCCAGTACTACTGCAGGGGGGTGATGATGGTAGAGAAGAAGATCTAGTGCAAGGATATCAATCGAAGGACACGTGCGATTTGAAAGAAGAAAAAAAAGGGAGATGAGCGAAGAAACGAGGGTCTGTAAAGAAGGGAAACTCCAAACCTGTAGGTGCCATATAGAGGTATATATGTATATTTATATAACTGGGTCACACGTTGATTGGTGAAAGCGTGCCACCATTGTTTAAGTAACTCTGTCTGATCATGTTTAATCATGAAGACTTCTCCAAAGGCTTTGTGTGTGTGTGATGTGGGCTAGCCAGTCAGCATCGCATTGCATGTAGAGAGCCAGGAAGCGCAATCATTGACCACCAAATCACTAGAGACAAAGGTACTACAATGGATGCAATGTGCGGCTAGGTAGCACTTGAGGGTCCGGGAGCTCGAGCTGTAAGCCGCAGTTCTAGAGTGGAGACAATACCCGAAATACTGGATGCAGTATCGTGTCGTGTATAGTCATCTTGTGTTGCGTTACTTGGGTTACGTTGCCGGGCCGAGAGACGTCCCGAGCGGCCCAGTCATGATATATCACTCAGCTAGCTGCATGCATCACATATGTACGTATAATCATTATATGATATGCAATGACCCCACCCCCCACCCCCACGAGATGATGATTGAAAGAGTTGTTTTTGGCAGTCAGGGCGCGTATAATCGATCTCATCACAGAATCCCGCAGCGCTAATCAGAGAGATCCCTGCGCGGCCGGTCATTGGTCCTTAACCTCCCCGGTGAGCGGCGGCAGGCCTGGCTGCCATCCTGCTCATCGCATCATCATCCATCAGATGTCGTATCCGATGGACGGCTACCTACTCTAGTGTATAATGTATATATGTATGTGTATACTCTATATTCAGAATTAAGACTCAGCCCATGCCAGCTCGCTTGACTGACCAATGAGGGAAAGATGTGGGGTTGAACAAAGGTTTGGAGACATCTGCAGGTTTGTTTGGAGATGCGATCGATCCAAGTGGTCCATGCCTCAACATTTACCCTCACCCAATAATCCCCATGACTCAACATATCGCCGCCAATGGCCGCCGCCGTTCTCAGCTCTATCCAGATCTACTCGTGCATTGCATATTGTACAAGCTTAAATTTTAGGTGAATGTAGAGTACGTAGGACAGAAACAAATGTTACCTTACATATAGGCAGTAGCTTACTATCTGCAAATCATTGATCGGCATGCTGTAGGCTGTGATTGTACTTGGGGGGATCACTTTTTTTTCGAATTGGTGCAGTAACACTGCATTATTTGGACCGAGTTCAGTACCAAGTACATAGACTTTATGTAGAGCGTAAATATACCACTATGCACCTGGTACCGGACTTGTTCCAAATACTCTTGTCGTGTGGCGATAATATTGTGCCTGGAAGGAGGGCCCGGTTCTTGTATGTATATAACTGCCCAAACATCCGCAGGGTGCCTCCTATAAGCCATTATCAGATCTCAATCTGAAGCGAATAATTTGGTGGCCGAAATGAACTCCTCTTATCAAATTCCTACCTCCTCCACATTCGCAACTTCCTACTACAACTCTTTGAAGGAGGGGACCAAGGAAATCAAGCCGGTGTCACTACGTCGTTGCGATGATGACTTCCTTACTGTCATTGGATTGTATGATGGCTTTTGGAAAACAGTCCCAGAAAACCCAGAAAACAACTTTGCACACTCACACGGCGGTACAGCTAAGAAGCTATACGGCTCAGGCGGCTTTTCGAATGCCATTCAAATCTCGGATAAAGGAGTTGCAAAAATTCCACGGATATTTCCAGGGAGCGACCAATTCGACAAAAAAAGATTCTACCGTGATCTCATCACCGAGCTACGAATCTGTCTCTGGGAGCCCATGCGAAACCATCCCAATATCATAAACCTAGAGGATATACAGTGGTTCCCAGGACCACATCCATCTATAGAACACAACTGGAATTACATGTGGCCCACCCCCGAGTTCGAAGCGGCGGAAGGACCTCTTTCAGGATTGTTGCGTGGAAATCCAGGAACCCCGTTCACGCAGAAGATGGCCCTTTTGTTCGACGTAGCTAAAGCTCTTGATTGCCTCCATCAGCATGGTGTAGTCCATTCTGATATCAAGCCTGACAATATCTTTATATTTTCCGGTCCTCGGCGCAAGCTCGCAAAGGTCGCTGACTTTGGCTGCTCCACGATCCTCAAGCAGGAGGAAACCCATGGGTATCTGTCAGGAGGGACGAAGGCTTGGAGTGCCCCTGAGGCAGGCGAACGGCTGAGCCATGAAGAACTGTGTAAAACTGATCTTTTCTCTTTTGGTTTGGTGGTGTGGTATGTCCTTACTGATGGCCACGGGCCGTTCAAATGGCTCGAATCGTTTTGCGATACCGCCTCTCTTACGCATGAGGATATCTCGAGTTTGAAGGAAGACGGCTGCTTCCTCCCACTTTCGCTGGACTCGTTGTCAGAGCTGCCACTATCAGAGTTTGAGATAAACTTAGCCACTGAGGTCTTGAATGCTACTCTATGTGTGAAAGAGACTAGAGCCCGGTATCTAACTCCTTTATTTGAAAGATATGGTCATGTTCTGCCACATGAAGAGTAAGTTTTACCTACCCACGTTTATTGGAGTTATCTGACGAAAGAAAAAAGAAAGCCAAAAGGCCGTCAACTCGAGGCACCTGAGCCGGGATACGTGGGGCCAATAACATTAGTTGATATCAGAGTAGGTTCCACTACTAACCCATAAACAATTGAGAGATACCGCATGCTGACTACATGTAACTAAAGACCATCTTGCGGAAAGCAACTATCGATGACCGATTACGGGGACAGATTTTCCACAGCCTCAAAAGTATATCCGCTTCTGACCATAACGTAGTCGATGAATTTACCCCAGGATCGCTTTCATGGCAGCTTTTCCTATGCTATTATCACGGGTTTGGGACGCCGAGGGATTACAAGAATGCTATGTCTGCACTGATTCAAGCATGCGAATCTGGCCACGTTGAGGCGCGGGGCATAGTGATTCAGTTTCATCAGGCCCATGGCGCTGAGTGTCCTCCAGATCTTCCGCTTGTTCGCTGGTTGGAGGAACACGTCCAAAATAATGATCCCGGGGCATGCAAAGCATTAAAATCCATCGACCCCGAATCTTATGAGCGGATTGTCCGAAAAGCGCAGAACACGATAAAATCATGTGATGGTTGTATATTTCCAGGAGGAGACCACAATATATGCGATTATGCTCAATCTGCAGAAGGGGCGCTTGCCTTCGTCCAATCTATCCTTGCTGATTACGATCCGGACTCGGAGAGTCTGATCAGAGATGTGGATCGGGACCTTGGGATGATTACTGGAAACCGTATTATCCACTTTGCAGCAGCGACGGGTATGGAAGCACTTGTCAAAGGCCTTATCGATAACGATCTTTGTGAATGGCAAGCCAAAAACAAAACCGGACTGACACCTCTGTGCCTTGCCTTTCGGAACGGCCATCGTAACACTGCTCTTCTGCTGTTGTCTCAAATGCCTCCTTACTCTCAGAGAAATGCCCTCACAAACCCGGTACCTGTATTTGAGAGGCTTTGTCTTCAGGAACTCCCTTCGTTCAAGCCAGAAGATGTCTTGGAGGTTGCTACCCAGGCTATCAAGAAGATTCCGGGTGCTGCAACAAATCCAGCTCCTTTGAACGGAGTGCCTTGTGACCCAATGATGAAAGCTATATTGCGGAACAGTCTCGAGTGTGTCCGGGTGTTGTTGCAGTTAGGTGGGCGCAATACTATAGAGCACATGAATACTGCTGCAGAGCTTCTTTGCGGTGATATTCTTAATCTTCTTATGTGGGATCATGCCGACAAAGGACACAAGCTCGGCACCTCCGAGCTTGGGCAAATTTACCTAATCATAGGGAAAGGATCTGACCCATTAGATATCATACAACGAAACGGATTTGAGCACAGTTATACAATAATCCGCACATTTGAAGCAATCGACTACTTCACTCAGCTCTGGTACCCTGATTTCCGTCTTGGTATACAGAAGATAGTATTTACAGCCCTATGCGTATACAGAAGGTACGACATCATTCAACTAGTTCTCGATCCATTCCTCACCGACTGTCTTTTTGCAACCTCCGATGATAAGTACCCCCCTCTCTGGTGGGCAATGCGTTTGGGTGACATTGAATGCTTCTCCCTCCTACTTGACTATGGGGCAGAAACATGCGACGACGTAGCCGTCGTATCTGCAAAATCGGTCAAAGTGTCGAACCCCTTCTTTGTTGCAGAGCTCATAAAATACGGGTGTTTGCTCAACGATAGAGATTTGTTACGGTATGGCGATGCTGGCATTCATGAGAATCTCCCATCCAGAATGATCGCTCTCACACCTTTTGAAACTGCCCTCACAGTTGACTGCTTCGACACTGCTGTTCAGCTATATCGAGATACTGGACGACATGTTGGGCTGGATTGGGACGAGTTCCTCAAAGTCCTCATTACGGGGAGTCAGCACAGCGGGCTTAGCAAGCTCGACTTTCTTCTTCACTTTTACGAGCAAGAAAAGCTAGTGGTGCTACCCCCTTGTCAAGGTGGTACCGTACTTCACCGTATCCAAAACTTCTGGAGCGTAGAGCCCGAGGAAAGAAGTGGAGAAATTCGAAAATATATCATCCAAGTAGTTAGAAGACTCTCCCATCTAGTCAACACCCGGAGTTGCTATGGTGGAACCCCCATATTTGGAGCAGCAATTCATCATAATGTTCTCCTCGTCGAGGCACTCATCGATTCAGGCACCGATCTTGATATCAAGGATAATGAAGGGTACACCGTTCTTGATGTTATCATGATACACCGCATATGGGAGGTTCTCAGGGCCGATCCAAGTGGATCAATTGCACCACGAAACAATAAGAAGCAAGGAAAGGGGTGGGCACGCCGCCTTATTGGTCCCAATTCATGGGCTGATTCAGATCTTGGTATGGGTATGATGTGTGGCCCTGATGATTTTCTATTCAACACTTACAGAGGCGATGCATATAACCAACGGCTAGATAAAATATATGCCATGATCAAAGCAGCTGGTGGATCAAGTACAGTTCACGGATCGTACTCTGATGTAACAAGTCTTGAGGGGTGGACTCAGTTCTGGATGCGAAGAAACAGGGAGCGTGTTTCGGGTGATCTGTGCGTTGACGGCGATGAATTTGACCTCATGACTCGATTTGTTCGGCTCTGGGGGCCCCGGTGGGAAGTTGAACTAGGAGGCGGGATTTTTATGGAGTTTGTCGTTGACCAGAGCTATTGCGAGGGAAGCTACGTTGGCAGACTTGATCCGGGTCAGTTGGAGATTGAGAGGGAGAAACCTGAAGAAACATCGATATTCAGTGATGCTAAACCGAGCTTAGAACTTCAGAAGTCTAATATATAGTTTAAGTTTCTAGAATAATTACCTACGCTACGCGCTAGCGCAGTATTTTGTATATCAACACCTGAGGAAGCCCAAGTTTGAAAGACATGTAGTTTCAAAAAAAAGGGTACAAGCTATTGTAGATAGGAGCTCTACTAATACAGAAGACCAAGTAATGTTAAATACCAAAATGATTTCGCCCGGGCTCGAACCGGGGACCACAAGTGAAACTAATGTTAGACTTGTGTGATAACCAACTACACCACGAAACCATTGATTAGTTAATTACTTATATATATTTGAAGTTTCTTGAGCGGGAAGTCACGCTAATCCTTCCTCCAGCTGATAATTTTTGTCCCTTTGATAGCCTTAAGCTTAATTACATGTAGTTACCGAATATCAGGGCACCATCTGAAGATTAAGAGTTGTGAACTGCAGGTAGACCCGAAGACGAAGAGATTATCAAGACCCGGCTTTGGTCCTACAACCTCAAAATTCCCTGTCAGCCTGAATTGACTTGCCCCATCTTTTACAGCTTGCCAAGTCCCAGCCGCTGTATTGGAAACGGTAACATATGTGCTGAAATCTAATATTGCGGGATTCGTGGGGAAGTACATAGCACTCATTCCCATATACATTTGCAGCGTTAAATTCCCCACATGTACACACGATATCGAAGTGATCCGGATACAAAGCTTTCTTAATTAATCCCGTACGTATATCAAACAATTTCACCCAGATTCAAAGTACTGATTAAACCCACTCTGTTGGCACTTATTAAATCCTCAGGGGTTTGAATGGCCTTCATCAGAAATGCTAGAGTAAACTGCACAGAGGATGATGAATGACATCATTACCGTAGTAACGGTGATCGTCACGGAACTAGCAACCGAGCACGCGACAACCAACGCGTCGTAGTAAACAGGCACAAGCTGCATCACTTCACAGAATATCTCATACCGTGTACTTCTGTGACTTTTCTTTAGGAAGGTGTATTTCCCGACCTGGAAATTCGGCAGGCTGCAGGTGTTGAGATGCTTTTTCCGTAATCGCCGTCGTCATGTATAAATGACCCCAGCTGTGTCGTACGTAGCCTTCCGAGCTTCTCTCAGCTCAAACTTCACTGAAAATGAGGTCGTTCACCAAGTATACCCTCGCTCTCGCACTTGGAGCTCTGCCTGTTTGGTCGAGCATCTCTGGGCCTCTCGATGAGCAGCAAATCCTCTCCCAGAGCTCTGTTGAGCGCCCAAAAAAACATCCTCACCACCACCACATGTCACTAAAAGACAAAGAGCATGTAATTCTCAAGTCTTTAAGCAATGTCTCAATGTCCGAATGGTCCTATTATTACACCAGCGGGCTGCACCTCGGCGGGACAAACTACTCACAGGCCGAGTGGACCCGAGACAGATTCACGGAGAACGGGATACCTTCTCATATTGTCGAATATGATGTTTACCTAAACTACCCGCTCTCCCACAATCTCTCACTTTCTTATCCAAATGGTTCCGTTTTCAATGCCACTTTGGAGGAGGATGTTTTGAAGGAGGACGAAACTAGTGGCGTCAAGAATCGTGTGCCAACTTTCCACGGATATTCGTTCACAGGAAATGCATCCGCGGAATACGTATACGTTGGGTAAGCTCTCTCATCACCTAATGAATTGAATCAAACCTAACTTCTGAAATAGACAAGGCCGCCTGACCGATTTCCAAAGGCTCGTAGATCTTGGTGTCCCTCTTGCAGGAAAGATTGCACTCCTCAAATATGGTGTCTCCTTCCGTGGCCTAAAGGTTAAGAATGCGCAGGATTTTGGCATGATTGGTGCCATCATCTATAGTGATCCCGGCGACGACGGAAAAATGCGTGAAGAAGAAGGGTATGCCCCTTACCCCGAAGGTCCAGCTCGGAATCCGTCCTCGGTTCAGAGAGGATCGGTTCAGTTTTTGAGCACGTTTCCTGGCGACCCCACGACGCCTGGGTATCCATCGAAACCTGGTGTTCCACGCGAGGATAAATCTGGAGTAACACCGCATATTCCGTCGCTACCGATCTCATTCAGGGAGGCTAAGCCATTGCTTCAAGCACTGAATGGAAAGGGACTCTCAGCGAAGGATGTTAATATCACGGGCTGGGAAGGCGGCTTGGCGAACGTATCGTATTCAACTGGACCGGCTCCTAATGCGGTTCTGTATATGGATAATGTCATGAACGATACGATTACGCCGATCTGGAATACAATTGGAATTATCAACGGAACCATTGAAGATGAGGTTATTGTTATCGGGAATCATCGAGATTCTTGGACTGTTGGAGGCGCAGGTGATCCGAACTCTGGATCTGCTATCTTGATCGAACTCGCGAAAGCCTTTGGGAAGTTGGTTAAGCACGGCTGGAAACCTAGGAGGACGATGTAAGGATAAATATCTGATTTTCCTATCAACATACACTAACTAAACATCTAGCGTTTTCGCATCTTGGGATGCCGAAGAATATGGTAAGAGATTATATCATAGGCCCCTAGCCCATCGTTAATATTTGTCTAGGACTCGTTGGCTCTACTGAATGGTTCGAGGAATTCGCCACATGGGCAGTTCCCAACATGGTTGCCTACCTAAATGTCGATATTGGCGTCTCGGGACCCAATTGGTCAATTGCTGGAGTCCCTGAGCTTCATGACATTATCCTTGAAGTCATGAAAAAAGTACCCTCCCCAATGAATAAACACAAGACAATATATCACGACTGGGCCGCAAGAAATCAGCAAATCGCTGTTCTAGGAAGTGGAAGCGACTACACCGCCTTTGTTCAATCTGGTATCGCATCTGTAGGTCCCTCAAGCTGAGAAAGACAACATTAATTCAAACTGACTCAACCTATCTAGATTGATATGGGCTTTACCTTCTCCGATGAGGATCCTATCTACCACTACCACTCCAACTATGACTCCTTCCACTGGATGAGTACGTACGGCGACCCTACGTTCAGCCACCATGTCGCCGCTGGTCAGTTCCTTGGGCTCCTTGCCCTGAACCTTGTGGAGCAGCCGCTGTTACCGCTGAATGCAGCAACATACGCAGAGTCTCTGTGGGAGTATTACAAGGTCCTGAAGAACAATGTTGAAAAATCCGACATTGATCTAGAACTAGGCCCGCTCCACCACTCGCTGCTGGGCTTCACAAAGGTTGCAAAGAAGCTCACGAGACTATCACACCATACCAAGGGCCGTAATGCCCGCTGGAAAAGGAAAGCGATTAATAACCGCCTTAAGTCATTCGAGAAAGGTTTCGTGAGTCAAGGTGGACTGCCTGGGAGGGAATTTTATAAACATTGTAAGTGTTCCTAGTCTCCACGCTGGTTCGATATATATCCGCTCACAACGATGATAGTGATCTACGCCCCCGGTATTGACACCGGCTACGCAGCGGTCACATTTCCTGGTATCTCTGAGGCCATCTGGTTGGGTGATAAGGCGACCGCAGAGGAGTTTGTGCACAAGACTTCGAGGGCTGTGTGGCATGCGACGGCGATTTTGGCGCTCGGGAGATGTAGGAAACATGAAAGCGAGCAGTTGAGTGAGATCGGTTTTAGCGAGGAAGAGATGAAGTTTGATAGTGATTATGAGGAGGATGAAAACGATGAAGAGGCGACCGAGCATCATGAGCATGAGCTTTAAAAAAGATCAAACGTTGCAGAGTACGATTTAACAAACGAATTTATATGTTATTAGCTATAGTAACGGTAGCCGAGAGTTGAGAAATATTTGATTGAACCGCGCATTCCGGACTACCCAACAAACGCTTTTGGTGCATGGAATAATAGAAACTTTAGGCCAATGATCAATCCAGAAAAACGCTATTGACACCCTGCAAAACAGCCCCCGCAACTAGCAGTTTTGAACCCATTTTTGTATTAGAATCCATGGAACCACCTTTCAAAACTGAGATGGTTTGCCTAAAATATCTATGGTGACAAAGATGATTAAAATCAAATTGCCTAGGTCCGTTGTGTGATCGGGGGGATGCTAACTATTAGCATCTGACGTTCGAACAAAGTTATGGTCTTACCAAGAATAATTAGCCATGACGCTAGTAGAGCTCACACTTTCCTACTACTCCCTCAACGTCATTATGAATAATAAGTGGGTTACGGTCTCGCAGAGTTGGGTAAGGAGTTAGTGGTAATATCTGAGTGATGTCATGGAAATCTGGCCGTAACGTGCGGGATTAGGGCCCGTTCGGATAACCCGATAATCTAGATTATTGGCGATAATCTGACGGATTATCTACTTTTGGATTATCATAATAATCTATGCTGCTCGTGCAATTGAATAATCCAACATTCAGAGCTCCCGATTATCCCAATAATCCGCTAAGAAAACAATCGCCTTGGGAGGTGATTATCCACACACAACACAGATATCCTGACATGTAGATTATCCACTAATTATGAGTATTATGATTATCATTTTTGCTACCTGCCAATCCAGTCTGTCCAATGATCCGAAGAAGTAATCTGAAGTTATCCGAACGGCCCTTAATTATTCTTGGGCGCTAGGAATTTGGTGTGAGTGAGATCTCATGATTGGAGAACCAGAAAGTTGTTCGGTGTCGGACCTAAAGCTTGAGAATTCAAGGAAGATCTTGGCCATAGTAGCCAATCTAGCTTGTTAGCAAACCCCATAGACGGTATGAACCTAGAGCTTGCTTTGGCATGTAATTGGATCCAGTGCGAAGAATCTTTCCTTTCGATCATTTCCAACACTTTGATTGGAATTGTTGCTCTACCCTGTTTATTTGCAATTGCCTGAGTGATTTTTAGGGGGCAAGTACATGTACTTTATGTTTTGTAACGACAAACCAAGTATCGGTGTATCCTGATTGCCAAATATCTATCACTGCCTTATCAATGAACTGGCTCTCCACCCTAGCTGGAGGGACGAATCGATTCACGAGGAATATAAAGCAACAGTG
Organism: Morchella sp. 2018-W38C; assembly: GCA_024713705.1. NCBI lineage: Eukaryota > Fungi > Ascomycota > Pezizomycetes > Pezizales > Morchellaceae > Morchella > Morchella sp. 2018-W38C. Next base: position 1,841,763 of record JAMJEX010000010.1, on the reverse strand, counting down.
CCCACAAAAGAAACGCCAGACCGATTTGTCCAGTTGCTTTCCCACCCTCTTACTGGTGCAGATCCACAAGTTTTGTGGTTTGGCGCGACGCCTCTTCTGCTTCTCCCCCTCTAGATCGCTAGTATATAGTTCTAAACAACGTTTAAATTCCGGCTAACAATACCAGTTATGGGCTTACGAGTTGGCCTCTAAGAGATCGAAAGGAGATCCAAAGGAAGCTGCCATGTAGGTAGGCTATACCCTAAGTTGGAGTGGGTGCATAGGAGACCGCCAACGATACATAAAGCAGAGCTGTGATAAGCGGCATACATACATGTAACCCCTAATTCCCCTCTCCTACATTTTACTTCACTCCAGTACCTTCACAAGACACCCATCCGTCTACTCACTGAACCGTATTAATTGAACATATATGTGCTCTCTCATATTTCACAATTAATAGCAGATCCCGACACGTTTGAATACAAAAAATAGCTATTTGAGTATCAGCTATCAAATAGAAGTCAACGGAGGTGTAGTCTGGCCGTTTTGCTACAATGATGACTATTCAATAATTATCCCGTTATGACTCCACTTCCATACATTACTACCGTGTCTCGCATAAGTCCCCTCTGGGTCTTGTTCACTAGATAGAAATCACAATACCTCACTCGGGAAGCAGCGGATAATTATTTTGTTCTAGAGGGGGGGGTGGGAGGGAAATCATTTTTCTGCCTAACAGATGCGATAAAGCAAAATTATGGACCACATGACCGATCACCTTAACGTGAGCGCTTTCTGCCCCAATGAAAGCTGCACCTTGCGAAAAAGACGGCATCCACACGTTCTGCGAACCAGTAACGGTGTGGCGGGGCGGATGCTGCACTGTAGAGTGCGTGCTGTCGTTTCAACTTTAGCATCGCTAATCTTTGGTCGCTAGATTAACTGGTGTTTTAGGATTCCAGTAAGCTTTTGAGGCGCTCGGAGAACGCTTTCAAGGGGGGGGGGCTTTATATGTATGTAGATTCTGGGGGAGGGGGGGGGGCAGTTGCAATGCAGTACATATGTACCCGTTGCTCTGCTTAAATCAATAGGAGTTGCCGCTTTACCGATAGGCGGAGGTATGCGTTCGACCTATGTACCCTCCGTATGCCTATAACCTACTCCGCTTTGCTCACCGTACGTATGTATCGCGGGCTCACCTTATTTATGGAGCCCTCGGCCTCCACGACCAATCCTTTGCAGCTATGTAGATCGATAACAGCCGATAGTGCTCGCCTATCGGCTGCAGTCAATAATAGCATATATCGCCGTTAACGTTGAGAAAGAAGTATGAAATAGAAGGTATGTAGATAAGATATAGGTAGAATAGATGGCTTTTACCCTGCTCCTCCTCCGCTGAGTTTACGCTCTCATGATCTTGGGTACTAAGGTTTGCACCTGCTTTTGTTTCCTCTCATTCGGCATCTCTGGTCCTTACCGATTTTCCTCTCCAGAAATCATCCAAAGGACATTTCCCCTGTCATAAACATACGCCCCCAATGTCCCTCGCCATCGCTATTCTGGTATCTATGGGATAGAAGTTGTCCATGGGCCAGCAAGGAGCTCTCAAAGAAAATCCCCATACCACATCATACATGCCTGGCCACGATAATCAGACCAACGAGTGGTTCGTGCGCCAGATTCCTATTGGTCCAAAATGTTCGGAATGTGAGCTCACATCGATGCGCACAACTCATCTGGAACAAAGCAGTGCCCAAAACGGTACAGTAGATACCCCCACCCCCCAGCCAATGATGGATGAGCTGTCCGGAGAGGGCGGGGTACCTTTGCCATGGTAGGATGGATACCTAGAGCTAGAGACCTACAGTACCGTACATACATTCGAAACTAAGCCCACCCACCACCACCACCCCCTTCATCCTCTCCCCCCACCATACCCACCACTACTAGTACCACTTACCCACTACCCACCCATTTCATACCCAGCCTCCTTATCATCGCTCCAACATCATCAGCATCATCTTCTCTGCAAGGAACATCGTCTCTCCGTCGCGATCAACCCATAACGGATACCCTCGTTAAACTTAAGCTTTGCGGCGTTCAAGGTACCAGAAGGAAAAAGAAAAAGAAAAAAGCCTCTCCCACAGTGTAGTCAGGAAAGCGCAATGAACGGCGACGGCGACGGATTACCCATCGCCAATATACAACCTTTGCGCGAGGATCCAGATCGTGTCTCACTGGAAGAGCACATCGCCTACCAGCAACAGCTCAACCACAACCAAACCCAAACCCAAACCCAAACCCAAAATAACGACGGCAACAACAACCCACAAATGCGCATCACATCTGAGAACATCAGCGACCATATCATGTCCGACGCCTCAAGGCTATCACGCCTCTCGTCCGAGCGCAACTCGATATTCGAGGACAGGCTTTCGCCCGAACGTGAGCTCCAGCCATCTGTGCCCCTACTTTCGCCCTCGCGACATGTTTCCCCAGCGCGCGACTCGATGTCACCTGAACCTCGATCAGAACCATCGTACACGCCAGCCCCCACCGCAGAGTCGAGTACGCCGCCGCCGACATTACCTACGTCCTCATTCGCCACCGGCTCGACTCGTGCAACTTCAACGGCGGGGACGTCGGAGCAGTCGTTTGAGATGTTGTCGGGGTATGACCCGATCTCGCCTGCTGATAGACACCGACAGTGGCAGCGCGAGCAGAGGAGGGAAATCTACAATAATGGAGGGAATTTACAAGGTGGTAGCGGTGGATTTCGGCCGAACGCTGATTTGCCGTTCCCGATCACACCACAACTCCTGCAGTACTATCCTTACCCTGGCCAGCACCCATCATCACCACAACAGCATCAGAGAACTCCGCTAAAGGAGGATTTTGTTAATAATCTTCCTGGGCGGCGTTATAGTGAGGTTGGGCATTATCAGGAACAGCCTATTCCACAGAATCAAATACATAGATCGCATGGAGGACAGCAGCAGCAGCAACAGGGAATGATGTATGACAGTCGGTTTTCTAACCACGGCAGTTTGCCGCCACTACAGAGACCAAGCTCTGTCCAAAATGGACTAAATCCGCATTATAGAAGTTCTTCTAGTGAGGTTTCCGTAGGCGGAAGTTCGTGTAGCGGAATCCCAAGCTTTGCGAGAGAGTTTGAAGGGAGAGGGAGAGGTTGGAGGTTTGGTAAGATATTTTCATACTCATTGAATGATTTGAGAAAACGTGCATCGTGTCCTGTTTGAAATGCCAATTTCTTTCCTTTCTATTTCTCCCACCAGAGGTGTTCTTGGTGTGGACTATTCCCCTTGTTATTATCGTGATATTGCCCCTTCCTGTTTCCCTTGTTCGGGACATTAACATGGTGATCCCCGAACTTACAGATCCAATTCACACAGCAGAATCTTCCCACCATTCACCCCCACCTCCCCCTTCTTCCAACTTCTCAACCCCTCGCAAAGAAGAGTCCATAGCTTCCGTCTACGTCAATGAATTCGCCTCCCAGATAGACTCACTGCTCCGCTATGCGAAACGCCCATTTGTGGCGATAATGATACTCGGGTTTTTTGGTTTCGTGCTTTCAACATTAGTCAATAACTTCTCTGCCGCGTCTCCCGAAACATGGGGTGAAAACACTTGGAACATTACTTACTCTGGGGGCCCTGGCACTCGCGCAAGCTATGCAGACTTTCCCACACTGATGAATATAGAGTCCTCGTTCGAGAAGATTGTCGACTCCGCCGCTGGAGGAAGTGCTCTGGCGCGCGTCATGAAACAAAGCGAGATGGCTGTAAGCGACTTGTCAACCGTAGTGCGCTATTCCGAATTGAAATGTAAAGAAACACTTGCGGAGCGACTGGACGTGTTTGCCCGGGATGCCAAAGGAAATGTCCGGGCACTGCAAGGATTTGGGAGCAAAGTCGGTGGCGTTCTAGATCAGTACGGATCTCTTCCTTTGAATAACTTTAGAAAGAAGAAAAAGGCCATAATAAAGAATGGCAAAAAGAAACCAAAAAAATTGCAGACGGAAAGTTGACTTGTTTGTGTAAAATCCATTAGGTTGCTCTCAATAAACCAGTACGCTCTCCGCGAGCTATCAATGATCAAACGCGAATCTCAGCACCGTCCATTCCTATACCGTTTGCTAACCCCTACATCATTCTTCCGCTCTGCCTCTCACTATTACTCCGACGAGCCGGACGATCCCCGCACCCGTGCCCGCGTCGCCGAGACTTTCAACAAGGCCGCCGAAGTCCTTGAGTCAAACCTCCGCCTCCTCGTCGCTGACGGCGAGACAATCTTCACCTCTCTCACCCAGCTCACTGAGCAGCACAAACCTATCTATGATGAGATCGTCCGTGAGGTCGTCGACATCAAGAAGGAAGAAGCTGTCGTTCTCTCGTCGCTCTGGACTAAAGTTGGTGGCAACGCCGCTCAGCGAAAGAATTTCCGTGAAAACGCCGAGCTCCTCGCGCTGATTGGCAGCTATGAGGAGCAGGCGCGAGGATATGTCGAGAGCACTGTACTCGAGCTGGACCGCATGACCGCTGATCTGGAGAATCTGCGACGAAGAGTCGCAGAGCCACTATTGATCTCCGGTGGCAGCAACGGGAAGGGAGGGAAGAGAGGGCGCGACGACGACATCGCAAGCATTCCACTGAATGTGCATCTAGATGCGATTGAGGGAGCGGTTGAAAGACTTGTGCGGAAGCGGGCACAACGCAGGGCGAAGGAGGGGAATTGGTTGAAGAAGATACATGATGGGGAGGAACGGGCGAGGAAGGACGATATCGTCGTTGAGGGAGCTGGGACCATCGCAGCTTAAGGATGGGGTGGAGGTTTCGGCGATATAAGTTGGCACGGTACCGGGTGGTGGTGCCGTGAGGTGGGCTGTATCAATACTCTCCTTTCTTGGACGTACGGCGTTCGTTCACTTTTTCCACTTTCCTTTCGGGCTTTTCTTTCAGTGCTTCACACTTTTTTTTCTCTCTTTTGTTCATATCACACTCCCTTCTTATACCATACTCTCCTTCTTTTTCACATTTCCTTTGTTTTCTCGGGTCTGGGCATGTGCTTTCCTTCGGTGGCTGTTCTGCTCTTTCTGCGATTTCCTTCTTTAGAAAGGAAAAAAATGGGGCTCACCTTTTATACGTGCGGAGCCACGTAGGTGCATTGATAGTGTGTAGTTTAGTTTAGGGGGTTATCATCGCTCTCAACTAACTAGTATTGTCTTATTTTTCCTTGATTTTACATATTTCATGCGTGGGAAAGGGAGAATCATGGAGTATCTGCTTACTTCTTTTGTTTGGGGTTTGGGTGTACATATCCTCATATTTGGTGTGTCATGTACGGGGGTTCTTATGGGGGTTTCTGCTGATATACACATACTCTACTTGTTGATTTTTTTCCTGTTTTGCTTTGGCGATATTTATGTATTGGACTGGACTCGGTGTTGTGTTGCCATATTGGTTTTCATTTTCCTTATTTTATGTGTTATTTTTTTGCGATCATGTCAGTTAGCAGGTCTTTTTTTTATTCATGTATATCCGCTTTTTCTTATGTATGGGGGGCGGGTCATTTCTACTTTGTATTGTCTATTGTTTGATTGTTTGTTTGAGCGTTGCTTTTGCGTCTTCAATAGTCCCTTGATTGACTTCTTGTACTCCTCTCTCTAGCGTAGGAATAGAGAAAAAAAACATTGAGGATATGCTTTCTTGCGCGCAGCGACTGTGGTTCATAGGGCGTCACTCGTAGATGTTTTTCCCCCAGTTCTAGAGAGATTCATTATGTTGTGAGGGAGAGGGGGAGGAAATGCGAATCTGGGTAAGGCCTGTAACTATCCGCATATGGACCAGACATGGACAATCCTTTGTTGGATTGGAGACGATGGGGATCAAACCACTAGCACGGGACCGGGAACACGGGATCGACGTCATAGGCGGGTGTTAGCTTATTCAGTCCCTGGAGTTCTATTTTGGGCATGACTCTTCTGATATGAAGGTATGTAGTTGGCCACCGTTGTTGTGAAGAAGAGTCGAGTCGCAATAAATGTTGTCATGGCCTGCGCGATACATAGATAAAGAGCAAACATATTTTATTTTCCTGAAAGGGTTCATCCCGACTTTTTCCTAAGACCCATGTACTATGTATGCAACCTTACCTTGGTGGGCATTTTTGTTTTCTTTTTCCCCGATCACTATTTTTCCTTTTTCAGCACAACATATCTGCTTCTACATATCAGATACCTTGTGATGATCCGTCACATTCGACCAAGCTGAGGTTAATAGAGGACTAGGCATGAGCATGTAGGGCACTCGGCGTCCTGATCTACTTTACTCATGGCGGAACCCAACACTACTGGTCGTAGCTTCGATCTTTCTTATTACGAAAAGTGTTGTCTCGATTCCCCAACCACTATTCCAGTTTCGAGTTATGCGAGATATATCCACCGCCTAATCAACACAACTGATCAAGCCTTTTGATATCCATCCCTGATCACCCTTCCACGCAAAGAGCTGTTTCAGGACATTTAAAAACCGCCCTTTGATCTTTGGTTCCCCGGTAGAGCCAGACCCCTCGCCTTATCTGACAATAGGCAGGGACAGGACCGTTCCTTCCAGGGATTTCTTCGTAATGGGTGTCAGCACGTGTCACCTGGACCATTCATCTTATGAGCACGTGCGGGAATCTTCTTCCGAGACAACCTGTGTGTGTGTGTGCGTGTGTGTGTGTGTGTGATCACCAAACCCATGGCGCAACATCACCTTGAGGATTTTCACCTGGATCAAGCATCATCAGTGAAGGAGGGGGTAATGAAACAGTGACATCACAATGGAGGAAGGGCCTATCTAGGAGGGAAGGTGGGGTATTCTACTTTGGTTATAATTTTTTTTAAACTAAAGGCGCTTACAGAATATTCGATAATGGCAACTTCCTTTCGGAGGGGGGGGTAAGAGCGGAAAGTGATTTTTATGAGAGTTTGATAGTAAACTTCGGGGAAGGACACCTCGTGATCCGAATAACAAAAAAGCCTATTCTAGGAGAGAGCGGGGACACGAATCGCTGCTTTTAGGCGCCGTTGACGAGCAGGGGGTCATGCCACAGGTGGCGGAGGGGTCAATGATCATGGGTTATTTTCACAGGGGTCCTACACAAATACTGGTAATTTGGAAAGTATTAACATGAATGTTATAATATCGCTAAAGATAAGGATCAGGCATGTTTCACCTGTTTATCTTCCAAGGAAGTCTCTTTTCTTCTATCATATATAATCAACTGCTTCCTATCATTACCATACCATAGCCCTAGGGCTGCATGTTAAAAACAACAACAAGACAACAACAAAAACAAACAACAAAACTGCTCCCTATCACAACACTCACCTACTTGAGTGCTGACATTGACTTCCTGTTCATACCAGACCCACGCTTGAGGTACGGATGAGTTACTGTGACAGCTTGAGACTTCTTGTCATCTTTCATCGGGGAGAGAAAGCTAGGAGCCCTTAAGGAGGCACTACCAACACGCCTACGGAGATGGCTATCTCGTTCTTGAACCGTTCCTGGTGGAGAAGAAGTTGTGCTGGCGAACCGGACAGTACAACCGCTACCGCTACTCTTGGTCGTGCTCGAAGTCCTAGATTTGAGGATACCCGGAATACTCTCTGAGGGGCGGCCTGAAGACTTAGGGGAAGGGGCAGACTCAGCCTTGACACTATTATTAACTGAGAGAGGAGTATGTTCGGGCTTGAAAACATCATCAAGTGAAGAAGGAGGAGGCCTAGGCTTGACACTACTGTTGTCTGACGGAGGAGTAGGCTCAGACTTGACACCACCATCAACTAAAGAAGGAATAGGGCTAGACTTGACACTACTCTTAACTGATGCGAGAGACTTCTTCTCACTCACATGGAATTTTTCGTCGTAGATCCCCCACATGTCCTTACTGCTGGAACTTCTCAGACTCGCATCACGAACACCACTCGCCATCGAGCTTCCAGAAGCCATCGAATACTCACCATCATCACCGGCATAATCTTCATCCTCTTCATCTTCACTGGGCCAAAAAACATCCACCACATCCAAATCCCTCCACTCCCTCCCCCACACCTCCCCATCAACCACGCCTCCATCCCACCTCTCCACTACCACCGCACCACCAACAACGCCAAACACCTCCCCCTCCATCCTCGTCACCGCCTTCACCCCCGCCACCAAACACCTCCTCACATCATCCCACTCCGCCCCAGGATGCACCACCGACACCGTAATAACCTCCGGCCCGTCCTCCTTCTCCTGCCCGACAATCGAATGCGCACACCCCTCACCATCCGAGCACCAACATAGCTCGTCCAGCACCCGCGCAAGCCCGTGCAGCCGGAATGTTAGCTCCCGCGGCCGAGGCGTTGCCGCACAGATGCTACCGGCCTGCGTGGTGTACCAGTCGATACAACCGGGCACGAGCAGGTCCTGCTCATGCATGCAGCGGCTACGCAGCTCGGCGGCGCTGGCAATGAAGGATGAGATGAGCTTTGTGGCCTCGCCGAGGTGGGGCTGGTGTGCGCTAGGGTATAGATGTGCTATTGTTTCCTGTGTCTCCGTGATAGTCCGGAGATCCTGCAGGGTAGATATGGCGTTGTCGATGATGCCGTCTGATAGTGTTGCTCCCCCCGCCGCTGCTGCAAGTGGCGCAGGTGGAGGAGGAGAAGCGGCGTCCATTACGGCTGCTTTGAGGGCTTCGAATTTTGCGAGGAGGTCGTCATGGTGAGATATTATGAGGGTAAGAAGGTTTGGGGGGTTGGTGGGATATAATGGGTGGTGAGTGGTGGGTGGTTCTGGAAGGATGTGGAGGAGGGTGGAGAGGGGGGGTAGTTTGTGGAGGGCGGTTTTGAGAGTATGGAGCATTGTGGGTGGGGTGAGGGGTATGGGGGTTATGCTGGTCTTTTGGTATATCTTTAATCAGGTATGCTTGAATAATAATCGAGTTGGGTGGTGGGATATTGTTTGAGATGAGCATTGGTAGGTCTTGTCAGCTATACATGGGATATATAGCAAAGTCTTGGTGGGGGACTTGAAATAGGTAAGTGGGGCATTTCATCCCGATTTGTTGTTCAACTCGTCAGGTTTGAATGCTTGAAGAAAACAACATGAAAACAGCAGACGTTTGACAAAACCCCCGGTATTGTATCATTGATACGTATACGGTAAGGTTATAAAAGGTATAACATCTTGAAAATCTCGATGCTTGAGACATTTCTCTCCCTCATAGCAAATTGCCGAGATCTCAATAACCAAAGGATAATTACCAATCCCTAGAGACAAAAGATCAACAAATACCGACTGAAAGAGAGTGTTTTCATCTCGCAAACGCTCTCTCTATCATTAATGATAGCGTCCGTCGTCCTTAGGTCAACTTTTTCAGGCAAGGGGAAGAGAAAATCAGATTATTTACGGCTTTCCGTTACCTGTTACCAGTAGTGATATATAAATCTAGGAGAAGGTTCTCTGCAATAAATTGCAGCCCATTGTAAACCTCAACTAATATCAACGTCTTTAGCCCAGGGAACCATACCCTCCTAACAGTTCATTCAGACAATGGTATAGATAGGACCAGTACAGTGGTCTATGTTTTAACATAGCCTATCTTACTTTAGTTACATCGGCGCGCTCTATGGCTTACAGTAAAGTATGGTGGTAATGAAAATCATGGATGATCACTCGCATGTGCGCAGCCAAGCAATTTGTGAAGTAAATCTATCCAGTGTGATTCTAAGAATAGAACCAATCACTTATTGTCTACTTCGTATTACTTAGCCTTAAGTGCCCTCCGAGCCATCACCATGGCAGTTCAGGCTAAGTTGAATCACCCATCCCTTCTGAGGATCCAGGAATTTTCAACCAATCGACTACCACAGAAACTACCCCACGCACTATGACCGTTCAGTGCATCAAGCCCATAGATCCTCAATCACAGTAGCTTCTATGACGAGAGCTATACTACCCGAGTGACGCCCCATGATCCATCCCCCCCACCTCCCGCGAAAAAGCGGCAGAGAATAATACACGGTAACAAATACGTCATCAAAACTTGTACCGACTTCAAAAGTAGATTCCGCTCAAATAGGTTAGTGATAGTGTCTAGACAGCTTCCTATCCGCAGGCACTAGCCTTGGTTTCAATTATTACTCTTCCCTACTAATTATTGCTTCTGCTTCACTGCCAATCACTCGCAACAATAGCCACAACTGGCGACCCTCATCACCACAGCACCCCTTCAGCCCCCCCTTCTTCCCATAATACCACCGCCCTCCCATGTGCCACTAGCAGCTGGTGCGAAAAGTAATATTGAAGGGGAAGGATGCAGAATCGCCGTGTACAAGGGGGTAGTTGGTGGTTCTTTTTTTGGCAGCGCCCAATTTTCCCCCACCCTGGGCCAAGAACCATAGCACCAGGAGACCTCCACCACTCTGTAGCACTGGTAGCGACTCTCGTACCACGAGTGGATGGAAGGGATGTTTTCGAGGTCGCCGCCGCGGGCATTTGGTTTCAGGTAGAGTAATTGTACCTGCGCATGCATGCGCACATGCAGATATGTAGGTTGTCCTCGCCCCGTGGAGCGTACAGCCGTCCCTCCAGAAGTGGGGCGAAGTAGAGCGTCCCTCTCTGCGCTATATCCCAGGCGCGCTATAGCTATACACACCGATGGTATAGTCCATCCATAGTCGAGATTTAGCCCTGCCCAGTCTGCAGCTGGGTAGTACTAGCCCACCTGGTGGGTATTCGCAGCTTGCGCCGACTTTTCTAACCAGGATTCCCCCTTGCCATAACTGCTCCACTTCTAAACTGCTGCGCCGGCCGGCCAGAAGGAGAAGAAGCTCCACTATTCCGCGGGTTGCTGAGTGTAAATCTAGACAGACACGAGTGGTTAGGGCTAGGGCAGGCCGGGCGAGGACGTACGTACCGCAAGGCCGGTCAGGGAACTCAGAAAGAAAGAAAAACCAGCACAAGCCCCCAGATGAAATAAAAGAGCTCCCCGCACCACGCTCTCTCTCGTGGACAAAACGAAAGCCAAATACACCCCCCCCCCCTCCGCCTTCAGAGGGATCTCCCAGATAGTCAGGTCCATTATGCATGTAAGAAATGCACCATTCCACCCCCCGCGCCTCCGTTGCCTCGGATCTCTGCCCCCCGCCGCAGCACCAAGATCTGAAGTGCGCTCTCACAACCTGCCCAACGGTCCTTCCCGCCAGGCACAGAGCCCCCTCCCCGCAGCACCGCCCTCCGTGCGCCCATGTAAACCACTCAAGCCCCCCCCCCCAAGCCAACTGCCATCCTCCCCAGCCCAGCCCATCCTAGCCCGCCCACCAGCCCCCCTTGATCCCAGCCACTACACACATGTATGTAGCTAACTCTTCCCAGAATCCGACATCTAAATCATTACCACTACACCCCCCCCTCTCCCATCCCCCACTTACCTCCCGCAAATAGCGGTAATATCTGTCATTGGCACGGGACACCTTGTGGAGTGCGTAGGTGGGAAATGGTGTAGTTTCGGTCATTGACCTGGGGGGGGCGGCGATGCACCATTGCCACCGGTACCGTATCTAGTACTAGTGTGGAGGAGGGGCTTGACAGACGTACGTGGTGGGAGCGGTGGGGGGTGGAGTGTTCTATTGTCTGCTGCTGCTGCTGCTGGCTGGCTGTCTAACTAGTGTCTGCAGAGCTTCGTCTGGAATTGGGGGGGTGGGCGGTGGTGCGAGGTCCGGGGTGCGGGGTGTGCAGTGCGGTGCTGCAGTGTACTCTGTCAGTCTGTTTAATTGCTGCGATACCACTACGCCGGGTTACCGTCAAGATGTACGTTCCTACACGACGTACATATGTAGAAGTACATGTACGTACGTACGTACAGCTCCCGTGTATTCCAATCTACAGCCGACCCAACACTGCACCCACAATGCGCACCAGCTTGGACGTTATACCATCTCTGTATCTGTGCTTCATCACCTTCAGCTGCAGCCAGCCCTGTCCAGCGGGCATGGCAACAAATAGTCCATCAGTACCAATACATTCACATGCAGAGCTCCCTAATTAATTAGCTTGCTATAATTATAATACAATTATATATATATATAACGCCAGAATCACGAGGTTAGCTATAGCCCCACCCACCCCCCCGGGATTCCAAGCGCTACATCCGCTGATAATGATAGTTACGAACAGGCTAGTGGCAGGCAGGCAGGGCGCTCGTATGCATGCCTATCAGGCACAGGAAGGCAGGAAGGAAGGCAGGCTGGCAGGCTGGCAGGCTGGTGGCATGTATTGGGGATCATAGAACCCAAGTGGGTGATCGTATACGCACCACGACCCGAAGCTGCGTCACAGGTGGGTGGGTGGTGGGCGCTGGTGTCCTGTTTCTGGGTCCTGGGGAGCGCCATGAGTGCTTGCTATATCAGGTGTTAACCGGGGCGGGAGGAGGAGTGTGAGGAGTGGGAGTGCTCTAGGTGTTTTTTGGATGGTAGTAGGAGGGGTTCTTGGTTGTGATTTGGGTGGAGCTAGGTGGGGGATTTGGATATCTGGTTTCTGAGGATGGCGGATGGGAGGCAGCTGGTATAGTTGGTTAGATGTGGGTTTATTTGGAGTTTACGAGTTGCCAGAAGAGCACGAGTCAATTCTAATTCGTATATTCATTCCAGCCCATGATCTAGCTACAGAGCGCCCCTACTTGCCCAGCACCCTCCTCGTCACCTCCCTCGGCATGCAATACACCGGATCCACCTCCTCCAGCCCCTCATACCCCAACAGGCTCAACCCCGCCAACCCAAACAGCGTATGAAACACATCCGCCACATCCCCGCTCCTATCCGCAAACCCGCCCCCCTCCGCATCCTGGCACCCCAATATAAACTCCCTCAGCCGCCCGCCATCCACCCACCCGACCCGCCCAATCATGGCCAGACTACTCACCACCCACCACGAATAACACACGTCCTCCAGCTTCTCTGGCCTGCCGTTGAGCCCCCCGTTCGGCAGCTGCCGCTCACACAGCCAGTCGCCCAGCACGTTGATCTGGTCCTCGCCCATCAGGGTGTGCAGCGCGCCGCCGATGCGCAGCGCGCCCAGACACGTGAAGATCTGCCCCGCATGCGACTCCGCCTGCGGCGCCATGCCGAAGCCGCCGTCGGGGTTGCGGCAGCGCATGACGTAGCGCAGCGCGGCGTCCACGTCCACGGCGTCGAGGCGGCGCAGCAGGCTCAGCGCGCTCAGCGCGCAGTAGATGAAGCGCGTGTCCTTCTCGCCCCACTCGTCGCCCGTGAAGCAGCCGTCGGTTGTCTGGCGCGCGGCAATGTAGCGCACGGTGCTGGCCGTGTCGAGGGCGTCGAGGGCGTCGACGGTGGCGAGGATCTGCACGGCAGAGAGCGTGTACAGGAGGTGCGGGTCGTGGTTGGGCGAGGCGCCGAAGCCGCCCGACGGGTGCTGGCAGGAGAGCACGAAGGCGATGGTGGCGGGGCGGGGGAGGGCCGTGGGATGGCGGAGGAGGTGCAGGGCCGTGAGGCCCCAGTAGACGCCTGAGAGGCGGAGGTGCGTGGTCAGGTGGTAGTCGAGGCGGTCGGACTGGGTGTCGAGTGTTTGGATGTATTTGACGTGGGCGTCAGTTTGCAGGATTGGGGGGGTCGTCATGGCTGTGTTGGTCGGTTTTGGGTGGTGGTGGGGGGGAGCTCTGGTGAGGTGGGGGGGAATGCAGGTGAGGTTTATATGGCTTGGCGCATGGGAGGTCACTCGGTGTGCGGGGGGCGGGGAGTGGGCAGATGAGCTGTTGTGCGGGGGCTGAATGCGGGCTGAATGCGGGCTGAATGGTGCGTGTAGTGGGTCTACTCATAAGATGGAGACATTTCCAAATAATCAGCGCTGCACATACAGCTGCTCAGAGGCTCGAAACACTCAGCTTACACCGCATCCAGGGAGCGCTGCAGAAACGGCCACCAAGGCCAGAGAGGAGTCAATAGAAATATCCCTCCCTTCAAGCAAAGAGATCTCTAGATGTCTCCGAACACGATATTCCAGCGTGCATGGCTGGTATGTTCGACTAGAACCTGTAGCTAGCTAGCACACGAGAACTGAATGCAAGGACCACATCAAATCCACCCAGTCTGCATTCTTCCACCACAAGCACAAGCACATCCAGGTAGCTCTCTGCCTAGTGTCTGTCCTCCTCCATTAAACCATATACCGAGGGCTCTGAACATCATCTCCTCACTCACCATCAATCCACCACAACCTCCCACGAACCAACCCCCACTCCCAATCTTCTTCCCCCAAGCCCACTCCCACCACCAACATACACGTACCCCCCCCCCCCCGCAACACCAAAATACCTAATACAGAATCACACCTCATCACTCGCCTCCACCCCCCCCGCCTCTCACCCACCTACAAAACCCAAAAAAACACACATCCACAGCCACACCTACCAGACACACAAATGACCCCCGCCTTCCCCCCCACACGCCCAACCTTTTCTTCTTCTCCGCACAAACGACATGCCGGGGGGGAACATGATGCCACTGGCCGGCCGATCGATCGGATGCATGTCTGGGGCAGCAGCGAGCTCCTCTCCACACTGTACCCAGGCCACAAGACCCCGTATCGCACACCCAGGGCTCACTCAGGCTTTGGTAATGGCATTTACATAACCCACACAGACATTGTTAGCTAACACGATGACAAAACATGCCAAACTACAATGTAATGAGGCTCAACCACACCACACCACACCACACCCACCACACCCACCACACCCACCCACTAGTAGCTAGAAACAGAACGCAGAAACAGAAACCACCTGTCACCTCGACGACTCCAGGCAGACAAAGACACATCTCGGACAAAGAACTCACCCCCTCCTCTATTCACGCCCCTTTTTCACCACACCACATGTATCCGCGTCTATCCGTTCTGTCTGTGCTTCACGAGCCCCGAAAAACAATTTTTCCATCCCTATCACTCGGCTGCTTCACACGCCATCACCCACGCGAGTGATTTTCCATGTCCTCCCGCGTCACAGCTCAATACTCGCGTCATGGGTTCATACTCGGAGGCCATGCCAGGCAATACAACTTCACAATGGCTAACATAGTTGTTCATTCTTCATGGTTTCTCAATTGCGGATTCATAATATAAGCATCGTCGTCTTTCTCAATCAAATCAATCAATCTCTAGCCCCCCCCCCCCTCCCCTTCCCCTTTCGCCCCCGCCGCCCCCGCGCCCAAAGACCGACCTCACTCCCAAGTTCTCCAGGAAAATAATAATGACAAAATCCATAGGGCTAGTGCTGGGGGGGGGGGCGTTGAAATGACGCCCCACTTCCATAAACTTTCCTGTTCCTCCTGTTCCTCCGCTCATATAAACAAAATAAAAAAAAGAGATGAAAGAGGAATAAAAACAAGTGGTGGTGGCGAATTCAGGTCCCGATATCTTTTCTTCCAAAATTGACCTTCGGGCTGCTGTTTTTGCTTATCTAAACGAGAGTGCGGTAGTACTGTGTGCTGGCCACTGTATACGTAAAACTCGGACAATGTAGACAGAAGGAGACAGAAAAAAGAGAAAGAGAAGAATAAAGAAGAAGAGAAATAAAGAAGAAAGAAGAGAGAAGATGAATAAAACAACGAAGGACAGATCGTTATTGCAATGAAGACAAGTTACACATCAGGTGTGTGGTTGCAACACAAAATACGCAGCAAAAAAGGAAGAAAAAAAAGAGAAAAGGAGAAAAATAGAAACAATGACAAAAAGAGAACAGAAAAAACACAGTACTCCAAGTATTTACAACCAGTCCCTACCCGACGTGAAACGAAGCCTTGAAGGAGATTAATACTGATTCTTCGATGATTCGTTCTTTCATCGGAGGTTTCTTTTTTTTACTTTTTATTTTACTTCCCTGCTGAGGTTATTCAAAGGCAGAGAGGAGGATGCCAGAGAAGTACTGCAAATTGTTAGCAAGTAGGTAGATAACGATGGAAAGCGCACCAGAACATACCTCGCTAGCTTCTTTTGCCTGCTTCTCTTGCCACTCTTTTTCCCACATGTTGACCTTTTCTTCGATCTCCTTTTCGTTGGTGAGTCCCTTTTTCCTGGCGCGCGCGCGGAAGTTGGAAAGCCTGGCGGAGGTCTTTGCCCGCTCGGGGTTCTTCTTGCGGTAGTCGGAACTGGAAATTCGGTTACGCTCCACAGGGGTGCCCTTTGGTTCTGTAGCAATGACATCAGTACGATTGATTTTTTTTATTAGCAGTAAATCATGTAGAAGTTACTAACCGGCTTCCTCCTTCATCAAGGAATGAGCTTCTCCATGAGCCTTCTCGAAGTCCTCCTTATCCGGCAACCCACGCGTCGCGTAATACTTGAGGTGGTGCCAGAGACTCTGGCGGGGGTTTCGCCCAGTGAAGGTTTGACCACACCCTCTAACAGGACACTTGAGAGTGGTGGTACCAACCGACGAACTGCCACCGGGAGAGGAAGATTTCTCAACACGGCCAGTCGCGACACGGTTGATTTTATTCTTTGGGGTCTTTGGGGTCTTTGGTGTAGTCTTGGATCTGATGGGGGGACGAGGAGGGGGGGAGTTTTCATCAGGTTCATACTCTGACGCGGTAGGCGAGTGATAAACGGTGTCCCCAGGGTCCGCCGACACTGGATCACCACTCGGTGTTGAAGGCCGAGACGGCAACAGAGAAAGAGAAGGCAACGGCGCCACGGGAGCCGGAGCAGAAGACTCTTCAGCGGCGGCCACCAGCAAAGGGGCCTGAGGTGCCGGATTATTTGAGTCCGTCATAGGCTGGGGTGCAGCAATAGGAACGGGGACAGGAACAGGCTGGGGAAGGGGCGTTGGTTCTTGTTGAGGCTTGACATCAATATCCATGGCGGTGGTGGAGTTATCCATGGTATTTGATGCAGTTGTGGTTACTGCAGTTGCAGTGATGGTGGTGGTAGTTGTGGTGGTGGTGGTGGGAGGAGTCGGGTCGACGTCCAAGTCCATACCTGCTAACTGGTTTGTGGTTGGAGCAGGTGGTTGGAGGGTGAGTGAGGGTTGGTGAAGAAGAAGTGGGGAGGGGGGGGGTTGTGTGGTGTGTGTGTGTGTGTGTGTGTGTGTGATGAGATGTGGGAGGGGGGATGAGTGGAGGGGAGAAGTATTTAGGAATGGGCTAGAGAGATAAACGGGAAAGATAATAGTAATGGGGGTGTGTGTGTTAGAATGTGGTATGGCGGGATGTGGGTTGGATTAGGGAAGTGGGTTGGGGGCGGGTTGGTTGAGAAGGTGGGATTTTTGGGGCGGCGTAAAGAAGGTGAGTGAGGGAGGGTGAAGGAGGAGGGAAGAAAGAAGAGTGAGAGATGATGCTTCGAGTGAGAGAGCGAGCGAAGAGAAGGCAAGCCCTGAAATGAATGCCGAGTGCGAGGGTGTGTGTGGACGTGTATTGTATGTGTATGGATGGGCTGACCAGAAACCCCATCAGGCTAGGCGAGGAAATCTGGGGGGGGTGAGGGGGGGGTGAGGGTGGAGGGGGGGGGGGAGGTGGAGGGAGTGGAGGGAGTGGAAAGCGCACACTGGGGGGAGGAGCGAAAAAAGAGGCTTATGTAAGTGGGGCCTGGTGGTGGAAGAGAAAAACGAGAAGCAAAATGTTGTTTTTGGAACAGCCACGCGTCATTCCCGGTCACTCACTTTCTCACTCATTCACACACTTGCTCTCGGCAGAAGGCATCCCCCAGCCTCACACGGCGCTCACTCGCTGCTTCCAGTGTGGTACATGCACATTTGAAAGGGTGAAAGGTCGCCAGCCCTGACCCATATTCATGGACCGCGCTTGCCGCAACACAAACTTCTATAAGATCAAGATTCTGTTAGAGATTCGAAGTGACTTGTCTCGTTTTCATAATTTAGCTTTCGTTATTGAAACAATTTTTTTTTTTTGCGTAATTGCAATTTAATACTTACTGTATGTTGATATGTGGAAGTACGTCTAGCTACAGGATTAGCTAGATCTAGCTACTTGCTTTCCGCCTCAACCAACCCCCCCCCCCCCCCCGGAGCAACCCTGAAATTCTCAAGCGGAGGATAGGGCCGAGTGAGCAAGGGAGTAAAATATACATGTCGAAACCCCCCAAATACATGCGGTAAACCCACACTGCCACAGTTCTCACTTCCCGCTCTATCTTTAGGCCCCCAACCCCACCCGCCACATTTTGCCGATCAAGCAAGGCTGAGGGGTGATAAAAAAGTGCAATTAATTCCAGTCTCGAACGAAGAAACAAAACACCACCAATCGATCACCTAAAAATCCATGTATGATGTATGAGTGCAGTAAACTGCAGAAACTCTAGACTACTCACCAGCGTCTCGACATCTTACTTCAGCACCTCTTGAACAAACAAAAAAAAACCCCTCCAAAATCACCCAACTACAACACTGTCCCTATGTCTTGACCAGCTCCATTCCCCCTCACTCGGATGTCTCGGCATTCAGAATAGTTGGTCATCCCAATGTCGCCTATGGTTTCACGTACGCACGCACAGACTTTCTACTCCTCCATAAGCCCGCGATCGGTTGCTGTTGACACAAGTAGCCAAGTATTTTTTATTTTTCTGTGACAGTCATGCGCGATCACTCATGTGTCATGTGTCGTCTCTCCAGGCGGGAAGGCTGCCTACATGTATCCCGTGGAGTAGAGGCTTCAAATTACAATGGGGAGGGCAATGTGGAGAGGAGGGGGGGATATGATGAAGGACACGGGAGCTGAGGTATGTTGAAACACCGTCCTCCATTCATGAGAATACCACCTAATTCACACTCCAATCCCCCCTCATGATCGTAAGTAATCGGCCCCCGCAGGAATAGGGGCAACGCTGTTCCCGCGTTCCGGTATCTCCAGCCACGACACACCCCATCACTCGCGGCTCAAGGCTGGGTCCGTGCGGTGGCACTGAGTGATAGATCATGATTCTCATCAGTATACGTTTAGGCTTCTGCTTTGATTTTACTCAGACATCACATAGTGGATGGGATGCTTTGGCTCGCCCCTGCCGGCCTGCAGTACTAGTGAAATAAATGTTCAAACCTGCTGCTCTGACAGCCACACATTATCCAATCCAAAGCTTGATCTCCAGAAATACTAATGGCCCATCTCAAAAAATCTATTTAGGTAACCAGCCGAATTTAAAATTTCAAAGATTCGTGTTAAAATATTTGTGGGTGCGCAATATTGCAAAGGCAAATCAAAAATGGGGAAGCCTCACACCGCCTTCGACCAGGCCAAGAACAGTCTGGGGCGGTGGTGGGAGCTTGGAATTCGAGCTAGGTTATTTAATAAAATATAGTACCAAGATCTGAAAAGAGATAGACTTCCTGTACGAATAATAATAAAACAGTAATATTCGGGTGTAATAATAATGCTGAATCGAGCCTTCATGCGCCCATACTAGATCCCATAGAAGAACTGTTCAAATGGTAGCGTTGTCGACTCATACTGACGGCATGCTTCATACCAAATACGGACACGTAATTATTTATGAAAAAAAAAGAGCTAATATGTGTTTACGTAGGCCAAGCTTATACCCCAAACCTCCCTTAAATAAATATCCCCTCATCGGCCTTTCGGTGTAGATTTACTTTACTCCGCTGATCGATCAACAAAACTGTTACAAACTCCAAACCTCACGCGCAGGTTCGAATTTCGTTTCAAAAGGGCCGCTACGATCGACGCCACCTATCCCTACCGTAAAGCGTCATCTACTGATGAACACAGGCACCTTAGACTCTTCGGATTAAGTCACCACCAAACAATGCAAGGAATCAATATGATTCTGCTGAAATACATATATATATATATATACATCCTGGTCGAATAACTCAGCAGCATGCATGACAGCTGCATCACAATGACTTGGTTACCTAGGAACTAAGATCTATTAGCTATAGGCCACGTATATGTAGATCTATCACGCTCGGATATATGTTGCTCCTCCGATGTATTCTCTTACTATCGAGTAAGCTAGGAGGGGGATGGCCACTCCGGGAACACCGTGGGGGAAACAGCGGAGGAAATGAGGACACTGTGGAAACATGATACGTGTGGGATCTGTCTGAGCCCCTCGATTGAGTTTAGAAACTTCCTCAGTAGCTAGCTTTATACTGCATAACCATCCTACCGCCAAAGGTCTCATCTTTTTCTTCAGAACTCAATTCGATCTGGGAAGGGAACTTAGAGGCCGGGTACACGGGCCACCTCTATCTCTCTGAACGGATATTAAGCCTTTGGGGTCGAGAATGGGATAAATGACCATCTTGCTATCCGTCTCTCACGGTTCATTGCATTACTTCCACACATTCAGTGTCAAGTACACTGGGAAGCAACTACATGTAGACATGTCCTTGCCCCTTCAATCCCCCGATAATACATCAGGACCAACATGCTAATTATACAAGGATATAAACTTCATTTCAAACACCAACTCCGGCCCACTTTCTGGCCTCCAACTGAAGGAAATTGGCGATACAATTATGAAAACCAAACCAAAAACCAGAAGGAAAAGCCATCTTCTAAAATGCTTTAAAAATAAAAAGTAACACCCCCAACCGGTCCCTAATGCAAACCTCTAACAAAACACCGCCATATATACATACATACATGCATTGCTCTTAATTTGCTTACATTTGACCGATCTTTATCTTTCCCCCAGATTGATAGGAATATTTATTCCCGCCTTTCACTCTAGAGAATTCCCACACGCCCAAGCAATCTCTCTTTAAATCTTAACTTCTTCTCCTTCTTTGAACCTAGGAGCTAGATTTTTGATTCGGATTATCCTTCTTAGGTGTTCTTTATCTCTCCCGTCCCTTCTCTATCCATGTCTCCAAATCTCTTCCTCTCCAACAACAGATCTGTTTTGAGCTATCCCTCCAGTTCGTCCTTCCTCGCGCTGTCGTATTGATCCTGAGGGCACCTCCCCTTCAAAACATTTTGTCTTTCTTCTCGTTTTCGGTGGTGTTCCTCGAGTTGGTCCTTCAGGTTTCGGCCAACAAAGCTATCATCTCGAACCTCACGCATACGTCGGGATAGAATATCGTGCCAAACCCGAGAATTCACACGATCCGACGAGCGCAAACTGGCACTACGGGTATCCAATTTTTTCACCGGTTCCAAATCCTCCCACCCTTCCTCCAATGAACCGAGAATTTCGACATCATCCCTCTTGGTTTCCCTTCTCATACCCCTGATATGTGGCGTTTTGTTGTTGTTCCTAACCCACAGTCCCTTAGTCTTATCGAGGCGGCCCAGTAACTCTGACTCCTCATGTCCTCTCTCGTAGGCCAACCGAATTATCCAATAGCGCATTTCCTCCTTGTTGCAAACCCGACATAATTTCAACATTTCACGGAAAGCCCTGATATCCGCAGGCATGCCTAGCCCGTGGCATTTCCACTCTCTGTCTCGCCTCATTATATCCCTCCAACAACGTAGTCCTCGGTCCCACTCTTTCATTTCCCTCCACATTCGCATAATAGATGTATACAATGGGATACTTGGTTTCGGATCATCCGGGCACTCCCTCGACATTGCACGTGTATAAATCCTTACCTGTTGCGCGTTTCCGAAACGGGCAGCGCCATGGATCAACGCCTCCAGGGTCAACTTTCCCCGTCTCTTCTGCTCTCTGGTTTTCGCGGATCGGTTTTTCCCAAGGCCCCACCATCGAGCCATATTTCGCTCACTCGTGATTTTGGCGATGCGCTCAAACCCTTCCCGATCAGCGGTTTTGACGCAAAGATTGATCATGCGGACCACTGTGCCTTCGTTGGGTTTCCCTCCAGGGCCAAGGCCTCCTTCGAGCATATTTCGGAATACTATGTGAGCGAGAGAGCCATTGCGGACACGTGTGAGTCGTTCAATGAGAATGTTGTAAGTCTGTATGTTTGGTGGATGTGGAGAATTGAGCAGGTTGTAACAGATTCTCGCGATGAGCGCCGGGGGAGGAGGGCGAGTGCCTAGTAAGCGCAAAAGGGATTGATTGAGAGCACTATTATGAGGACTTGTAGAATAACTTGGGAAGGGGGACATGTAGGGTATAAAAATGGGGTTCTGGTTTTTTTTCGAAGAATCTAGACTGATATCTGCGGCAGAAACGGGTTCGGGCTCTGGTTCGGGGGGTAAATCATAATAGTGAGTAGAGATGTATACGAGAGTCTTGTCTAGTAAGGCTATTTCGTCTTCTAAAGAGTTTTTGATATCCTCGATTTCTTGTTCCAATTCGGGATTTTTTCTAACCACCTCATCCTCGTTTTTGTGGATTTGACGCCGTTGATTGGATAATTGCTTGATTTTCGCCCGCAGTTCTCGACTCAGACGAACATGCTCGAGGAATCGAGATGTCAATTGCGTAGTAGATTTTTCAATCTTAAGAATGGCCTCCTTGGAAATAAATCTCGGCTTGGGAACTGACCTTAGCTTATCCGGTGGGGGACGTGTGGGTGTTACCCGTTGTTGGGATTCTCCAGATTTGTTTTTGTTTTGGGGAAGCGGTGATGGTTGTATCGGTGAAGGTCGCACCGGTGAAGGTTGTATCGGCGGAGGTTGTATCGGCGGAGGTTTTATCGGCGGAGGTTTTATCGGCGCAGGTTTTATCGGCGGAGGCTGTAACTGTGGAGGTTGTAATAGCGAAGGTTGTAACAGTGAAGGTTGTCCTTTCGCCCCCGCGTCCCGAAACCCATTTTCGTAAAAAAAAGCCAATTTCTGCCTTCTCCTTCTCCGAGACTTCGAACGTGTCCCTCTGGCTTCACCAGACCCTACTGACCCAATCCTATCACCATCGCCGGCACCCTTCTTCGTCGGCACCACATCCCCAGAGACAGTCGAATAAAATCGTTTATAGAACTCCGCAAACTTATTCTTCAGCAAGCACTCGTCTGCCCTGTCAGAGAATGCTCTATAAGAATAAGAGGCCGTAATTGTTGATGTGAAACCGCCGCAGGATGGTCGAGTGAGAGAAGAACAGGCTCTGGAAAGGAAAGGTTGCATATCTTCTCCTCCAGCGCCATTTGTTGATCAGACAAAAAGTTGTAAGGATCTATGGGGTGATGACGGAGGGAGGCGGCAGGGAGAGAGGGAGGAATGTGTGCGTGTGTGACAGGCGGCGGGCGGAGAGCGGGGAGCGGGGAGCGGTCAATTCATGACCAATTGAGGGTGTTGGGTGGTGGTAGTGGAGTGTTCCATAGATGATCATTCGATGTTGTATCGACGGATTTTTTTTTTTTAGGGTAGGCAATTTTTTTTCCCTCTCTCCCTTTTGCTGAGTCAGGTGGGGTGAATGGAACTCCCCTCCTCTTGGCGGGGCCGCGGGTACTCTGCGCTTCGCAGGACTGACAATTGGAGGTATTGATGAATCTCTTCTTGAAGATTATAAAGGTAGAGAAGGATTCAATTCCAGGTGGAAATAATAATGTTACCGACAAGCGCATCCCAGAGGAATTTCCAATGAGCCTGTAGAGCCTACAGGCGAATGTAGAAGATCCCAGAATATTACCACTTTTAGGAAAAACCCAATTTATATCATATAGATATTTATCAAGATCGCCTTTTATCTAGATTATTATTTTGACAGTAAATCTAGTGTATTGTTATTCATGTGTCACTGCTTTTCGCATAACGCACGCAGGCTATGTAGCTGTGTAGTTAATAGATGTTCAGACTCCCATATGAATTCTCGGGAATAAGAGAATAGTTATTATGTACCTGCTTTTCTTGACTAGCTAGCTATAGCTGCTAAGAGATACTAAAAGAAAGAAAAGAAAGAAATTACAGGATAAAGAACCACAAAACTTATTGGTTACATGCATAGCGCGTCCGAAAACAGGATATAGAGCTGGAAATTACAAAAAATCGATTGTCAAAAAAAGAAGAGATAGTTGGAAAAGAAAAGAAAAGAAAAGACATTTATTTCCTTCCCTTCAGGCTCTCCAGTATTTCTCTTATCTTCTCCCTCGGACCTATCGGTTTCCTCCCCAGCAGGTCCTCCGTCAGCGGGTCAACGATGTAACCCTCTCCCGCCTCAAGCGCCTTGTAGATAGTCACAAAGGTCTTGACAATCTTCTCATTCTGACCAGCTTTCAGGGCCGCCAGTACATACGCCTCCTCTGACACCTCGAATGACAATGGTTTCCCAGTGACCTCGGTGATGAGTTCGGCAATCTGGCGAAGAGTGAGAGTAGAGGAACCGGTCAAAAGAGCGATGGTATTTCGGTACTCCTTGCTGTTGCTGAGGAGTATTCGTGCGTTGGCTTCGGCAAGCTCTTCTCGTGAGATCCAGGATAGGGGGCCGTCAGCAGGAACAACGACACGGGTAGTATCAGGAGTCCAGTTGAGCATTATAGGGAAGCTTTCGGCGTAGATGCCTTCGCGCAAGATTACATAGTTGATCCCTGATCTATTGGGTTTTAATCCGTTAATTACTATCTTCGATCAGTGATCACAAAGCCCTCTTACCTCTTGATGTACTCTTCAGTTTCCAAATGTAGCTGCTGCACCTCTGATACGCTCTTGCTCTCGAACCCCCCATAGTAAGAGCTCGTGTAGTAAACGATTCCCACACCTGCTCTCTTTACCGCATCGATTGCATTTTTGTGTTGCACAATTCTCTTCTCGTTATCAAAGACGTCCGTCGAGATGATCAACACCTTTTCAGCGCCTGCGAACGCTTCCTCTAGAATTGCAGAGTCATCATCAAAGTCGGCGTAGCGGAACTCGACTCCTGTTAAAGCTTTGAGACCATCGGAGACTTTCCTCATGTCGCGTGATGTGCCGATGATCTTTTTGGGCTTCTCGAGCTCTTGATTAAAGGCATGGAGGTGCTTGATGATGGAACTGCCTAGAGCGCCGGTTGCGCCGGTAATAACGATACTCATTTCTGAAGTCTTTGTGCGGTTTTGTGTGGAATACAGAGTCTGGATAGATGTTTTACGGATGAACTTTTGAGGCGGGGCTCACTCTAAATAAAAACAACTTTTTTCCTCCAGGCGGGTATAGCATTCATGCGTTATTTGTCAAATTATAGGCACGACATCGAAACAAAAACTTTCTGCAGGATGGTTGGTGGTGGCCCCATGTGGTGGTGTTGTCCCTGCGCATATATGCGGGGTACTAACCAAGGTGCGGGGTATCATTGGTGAATTTCATAAAATTTGCACGAAACTATTTCTGCTAAATAGCGTTTAACTAGAATTGTTTCAAGAGTCAAAAAAGTCCTAAGGTTGATCGATTTTGAGCCGGGATTGTTCCCGGTGCAGCTCTGATACATGTTGCGAGTGATGCTCCATGACTCGTTATGGTTACTGAACCTCGCCCCCACAGGTGTTTGATATCTCTTGGTTTTTTGAAGTCGGAATAAGGTAATTTGCAAGATTAGTGTTTCCATAACCTCGGAGTATTACGTACATCCCGGGTTCAGTAGGAACTGATAGGCGCCCTAACCCTAGAAGGGAAATGTTGAAACGAAATTCCATTAGATATCATCAGGCTTCAGACGGGATTCTTCGTATTCCGTATCGCGGACAAAAACAATTCTGAACTAAAGAAGGTTGTCCATCCACACGGACATGTGTCCGGTGCTGGAGTCATTGAGCCGAAGCTCTCATGCTGGCAAAGGAACGTTTACTTCGTGCCGGGCTGTAACGCAACCAAACCTGCCCGGTTGTACCGTAAGGAAGCATCACAAGAAGTCACTCGAATTAAGATTAGGCTCAGCGGTTATCGAAATTGGTGCAGAAAAGAATCGATATGTAAGATTCATTGAACCAACCTACTATCTCCTTGTTAGCGTTTCCACGGATAAAGAAGAGTGGATCGTGGAGTTAGATCAGGAACGCATAAGCATAGAGTGGCTTGCAGCTATTATTTACATGTAGTGAAGTGGACCTTTCTTGGAGTCAAGACTTTCGTTTGTTGTTTTTACACAAGGCGCTTTCCCCCCTCATCGACGTGGCAGCTTAGTACGATCTCCTGATCACAGTTGATCACTCGCACACTTGTTTTTTTTCCCTTAGCACTAAACAAGCCGCATGGCCAACGCGTCAGGACAACGAACAGATATAATCATAATCATCAAGACTCGATTGTTATAGCCTGAAATAATTGAGTGCTTAAAGGACTTTGCATCTTTAACCGGACCTTCCCGGACCGTTGTGATGGTGTTATGGTAGGAAGAATTCCTCTCCGACATATTTCTCAAGTTGTGTATGTGCTAGAAACAATACGTAAACATTTTTCGATCATCATGAATTATGATATCTGCGCGGGTGCGCGGTGTGTGTGTGTGTGTGTGTTGGCTATTTGGTTGAGGAGGAGTGAGTTGAGTCGAGCCTGATGTCCGGTATGTACACTGCGATTTCATCCTTGGCACAACAGGAATTGCACATCCTAACTAACCCTAACCCTGGGATGCGGTTCACATCGCATTTGGGCGGAGGTTGGTGAGCTGTTGCTTAATTTACGGCCGTTATCTGAATCTTGAAATCAAGAATGTAGGTACGCATCTCTGAATGGGAAGGTTGAATGGTGACGCATTGCATTTGCCATGTGATAATACGCGGACTCAATTAGCAGCAGTGCAGACCACCGGCAGATAGACAGATGGAGTGATGGCTCATGAGATCTCATCTGTTTCCTGATCTTGTTGTTTGCACGTGGATAGTGACTATCTATGGGCTTCATCAGCCCTGGCATCGTTCTTCAGATCGAGATGAGTTGGCGTTCGATTGGAGTAAACATAGTGGTCAACGTTCGTCATTGAGCTTGATGAACAACTCATAATCAACTGCAATAATTAGAACTAAGACTCATCTCTGCAGTCCTGATCTGACCGCATATCGGGATGGGACCATACTTTTCTGATTTCAGTGAGTCCTGGAGTCACGAACTATAGGCCAAAGCAGAGGTCGGGACTATGATGTTTCTGTGTCCATGAAGTGGACTTAGACTCCAGATAGATCGGACAAGGTCAAAATGTGATTAGAGGAGCTTGCCATGATAGATTTTGGTATGCCCTGTGACGCCTATCCTTCACAGGGCACTCCATCGCATGTACGGCATCTCCATACGCCTAAAAGTTAAAAGCAGGAGCTGAGCCCCCAAGCAGTTTAATTAACGGGGTTTGCTACTATGTACTGCACTAGCTACATGTATTCATAGCTAGCTAGGAAGGTATCTTTATCATGGTAGCATGCTCCCTTAGGGCGAAGAGGGTAGACGTATATGGAGTATGTCATTAGTATAAATTTTTATGTCTTTATACTTTAAATACATCGATAGTATACTGTTTCCTATAAATATAAGCAAATTACACATCTGTTTTTGAACGCCGGGCATATCTTGCGGTAGCTGGTCTCTTACATAATCGTCTTAATATGCATGATGACAGGCACTGGATATACAGCCACTCATCAAAAGTGTTCGTGATTCACATCCAAGCTGGCCTGTGCGCAATGTGGCTTACTAGACTTTACGGTCAAATTGAGGAACTAAAATGTATCTATATAATTATATCCAGTGAGTAACAAAAAACAAAAATACCATGAATGTCTAATATTGTCTTTGAACACTATTGACTATTGCTGTGTTGAGATTTTGAGCAATTAATTGGGCACTTTGATTCCGGACATGTCACATTAAATCCGAATCACGAACACTTTTGATGAGTGGCTGTAAATACTAAGGAATAATGTGTAATATTAAGTACGTATAACCTGATGTAAAGAAGCCTTTTATTAAAATTATTATTTGAAGTTGAAGAATATTCGTCTATAGATGTGGTCGTATAGAGCAATATATCGATATCTGTATATCCCCCAGCCCTTTGTTCAATTGATAACACGATAAGCGTAGTGGAAGCTAGGTTAGACATCTCTCTAAGTTAGATGAGGCAAGGGATAACAAGTTATCCATGTGTTGGCTCTATTTCATATTTGTAATTGAATTAACCGACATTATCATTCTCACGGCTTCATTTTCAGAGTCGTGAATTCTAAATGCATTTAATATGACTATGCCATATACCTATCTGTAGTTTAAACTAATTTGAAAACAGACACATATAGCTGGTCCGATATTTCGTATTCTCGGCTATAATGATACATATGTTATTATATTTAGCCTCTCTGTAAATTCAAAGCTTCGAACGGGTGCCGATTTGCCAATAGGTATCGGAGATGTTCTAGAACAGCCTATATTCTCAACGATCTCTTTCAATCAACTAGAAGACCTAAGCGTATTCTTAAGGTAAGTTTAAGGTTAACATCCTATGCATATATATGGACCTTTTGACTTACCATCTCATGGAAAAACCAAGATGAGTTCTTGATAGAGCCACCGGCCCTTTCGTGCGCGCTATGCATGATAGTAGTTCGCGAGCGCTATATTGCGCTACTACCTGTTATATCAATGCGTGAGGATCGTGCGGGCCAGCGCAAAACCGAGCTTTACCAGAGGAACAA
Source organism: Morchella sp. 2018-W38C (assembly GCA_024713705.1). Lineage (NCBI taxonomy): Eukaryota > Fungi > Ascomycota > Pezizomycetes > Pezizales > Morchellaceae > Morchella > Morchella sp. 2018-W38C. Next base: position 1,813,242 of record JAMJEX010000010.1, on the reverse strand, counting down.
GGTGGTGTAATGAGACCGATGGCCTCGTAGAGGAAGGAAAAACCCCCAAGGAAGAATAATAGATCTTCCACAGAAAAGAAAAATTAAAAGAGAGCACAAACCCCGATTACAAATCAGGCTAGCAAGATTCACAACCTCTCACTCGACTGTACTCTCCGGTAGTAGGTATCCCACCAACCATTTCCGATCAAGGTTGTATACATGTATACACATATACATACATCTATGTATCTAATTTATTACCTCCAGTGCAGCGACGCGAGACACGGCTGTGTTCTTCTCCAGACCAGACTGAGGCATGACCTCACAAAAGGTTCTCAAGGCTGTTCAGTTTGCACATTTAGCCCACTTAGAAAATTAAAATTAAAATCCCCGCTACAAGCTCTGCTGCGAAGTAAGAAACCATGCTTGTGCACCCATGCATGGCCATGAAGCTCAATACATGTATGTAATCACCACTGATTTCACTAGCGCCCCCCACTCACCACCTCAACGCGTCTCCCCTCCAAACCCTTCCAACGCGTCTCCCCGCCAGGAAGCAATGTCGAATCCCAACTTCATCATCCACGACTCCGAAGCCGGGTCTGAGGATACAATCCCGGATGAACCTCCTCAGTGCCAACAGCAACAATCAGCCGCTGACGCTCCCTTCCTTTCAGAATCCACCAACCCCGCAAGTACCAATGGTATTTGCCCCTCAGCCCGCCTCTAAGGCCAGACCAAGACCTGACACGCTTTCTCTAGAAATCCAGCGGGAATGGATCGATAAAGCGCATGTAGCGCTTCACTCGACTGGCGCCGCAGCCCCACAGACCCCTACCGACCCTCTATCAGAAAGGGCGAAAGCAAAGCGGCGGCAGACTACGGATGGGAGGTTAGAGAAGGATATATACGCTTTCAATGCGTCAGAGGAGGATGAAGACGCTCGTCCAAACAAACGGAAGCGGCCGCTACCAGCCGGGAAGAAGAACAAGGCGGCATTCAACAGAGACGACTACGAGGCCGTCAGTGACTACGATGACGGAAAGAAGGAGCCAATCAGTAAGAAAAAGCCGGCAAAGAGGGCAAAGTCTACTGGTGGTATGTCAATTATAGACTTTAACGAATCCGACGAGGAAGACGAATGGCGGTCTAGCCTAGCGAAACCCCTGACGTCAGGGAGGAAGTCTACGAGGAATAACACGCATGAAATGGATTTATTGCCGCCGCTGCCAAAGCCGAAAAGGAAAGCCAAGGAATCTCCGAGGATAAATACCACTTCTACTACGGGTCTGGAATTTGATGGGGACCTCACTCTCAACTTCAACCGGAGCGCTGAGTTCCAAGTTGCTGGGACAGAAGGGCCAGCTCCACCAACGCCACACAATTTTATGGTGGATCTTAGTAAAGATCATCTGGTCCTCCCCGAGGAGCGTCGCGCGGAGTACGATCCTATTCCAGTGTTGTACTCGTCCACGGAACTACCGGAGAATCCACCTGGTAACGGTACCTATGGTATACCGGACCTACTCAGTACAATTCCCGATGATCCCTCGCTGCTCAGTACGATTCCAGACCCCACGTATGATCCCTCACTGCGCCCATCGCAGATCGGGTTTCAGCACTTAGATCCCCAACATGCAGCCCCTCTAGCAGCTGTATCAGCGCCTTCCGACAGCCCACTATCATCTCTCCAGATCAGTCCACCCCAGGATAAGCCGCCAGCAAAAAAAGCAAAAAAAGACAAGAAGCGCGCCGCAACAGACCAGAATCTTGATTTCACCGCAGATAACGGCTTCGGCGCATTCCCAATCGCCTCCGAGTGGCGGGCAGCAAAAGGGAAAGCCAGGCAAGGGATGTCACAAGCTGCTCCCCGGCGCAAGACAATGAATGACCTTGACCCCGAATCAGGAGACGACGACGCCTGGGTCGGCGAGGTAAAAAATTCAAAGAAAAAGAAGCTTGTAGCGAAAAAGCGGAAATCTGCGGTGGTGGAAGAAGATGGGGGCGTAGAGGTGCAACAGCAGAAGTCGAAGGCTAAGAGAAGTAAAAGCAAGCTAATCGAGACTGTTACGATTTCCGACTCCGAGGATGAGTTAGCGGTGCATCCCGCAGTGAGACGGTCGGCCACAGTTCAAGTTTCTGGTACTAGTTCTCCAAAAGAGGCGGCAGCAATTATGGTAGGCACCAAGACGGATGTCACTACAAACCCTGGAGAGGAGTTCTCGGGCTCTATCGCAGTGACTAATAGTCTTCCATCGGTTGAGCCCAGTGAAGATCAGCTCGTGCCCAAGCCCAAAAAAGTACATAAATGGCAAATGCTCAAGAAGCAGGCCGTCACAGGAAGCAATGAAAATGGATCCCCTCTGTCTTCCATCTCAGTCATGAATATGAATGATGCCCTCCTTCCCCCTCCCTCTTCCCCTCCGGCCCCTGTGCCTATCGAACCAAAGGAAGGTCCAGAGTCTAAAAAGAAGCTCCCTGCACAAAGACGCAAGAGCAGAAAGGAAGACTCTGATGAAGAAGACTGGGACGGCGAATTGGAGCCCAAGAAGAATCAGAAGAAAGAGACCAAGCCTAAGGCCCCACGTGTGACCAAGAAAGCGGCTGCAGCAAGGGAGGAGAAGGCGCGGTTGTCTAACGAGATGGTGAAGGGCTCTGATGATGACGGGGAAAACGTGGAGGATCTTGCTCCTGTGGAGCCCGTGAAGATAGTATCTGGAAAGAAGGAGCCTAAACTCTCTAGAGCTGCGGCAGCCAAGGCGAAAAGAGAAAAGGAGAGGATAGAGGCGGAGGCGGAAGAGACCGCCGACAAGGAGGATGGAGAGAAGAAGAAGGAGGCTACTCCACTACCGCCGCAGCATCCCCCTAAGATAGAGACCCAGCCCGAAACACCGAGCAAGTCTGCGGAGAAAGGGAAGTCGAAGACCCTGCATAGTCCAATTAATAAAGGGCCTGTTAAATTCCGGGTTGGTCTGAGTAGGAGGGCACATATTGAGCCGTTGCTGAAAATCATAAGGAAGTAATCAAATATTAGTTTGAAGGTATTGTGTTTTTCTTCTCTTTTTCCTATACAAAGGGGAGCCTTTTGCTTTTGGGAGTTTTATCGGTGGATTGGTCGGGGTATATATTTTCTAATGTACGAATTGTCGCTTTTTCTTTTAAGTATTTGTGGTGCTAGTGTTGGAGATGCTTACTTACTTGTTTTATTGCTTGTTAGAGAGGGCCCTCTCTTAGATATTTAGCTGTAGATACCACGACGACAGATGAATGTTAGAAGAGAATAACCAGCTACTTTGTAAATATGGACGGTATTACCCCACCCTCAAAAAGTACATCCAACGTACCCCAAACAAATGTAGAGGAAACGACGGGTTCATTCACTGTCCATGTTTAGTGGAGTCGAGTGATAGATCATGATGTTCTCTCTTGACACGGAAGATTGGAGGGAGCTGGCGAAGATTTGTCTGGAAATTCTCCCCTAACTGAATATATCTGATAGATCTGACCCCGATTCGTTCTTCTAACAACGCTTATATCGTCTTTACTAGTATTTTGAAACACAATACACAAGGCATATACGGCCAAAGATAAAAACCTACTTCTTCATTACAAGTTTCCCAAGTTAATTGTTGAGTTGGGCCTCCACTGTTCAGGGGAGCAAACGCAGAATATATGGTATAGATCAAAATTCTGTCAGTAATCGGCCATGGCAATTAATCATCGATACAGCCCTGAAGAGCACTGGATCATGGGTAAATCTTATAGGCCTAGCTAGCCCGTCTCAGGTTACGGTAAAGGGCGTACGCGTCCAAGCGCATGGATATGGGCGGTTTCTTTTCTAGATGGGAACCTCATCTTTTGATTACCTCCTGATATACCGACTACTATCATGCAGTTTTCTTATGTGTGAGCACAGCTATGAGAGGACTTAATGCAAACCATCCTTTTGATCCGAGTCTTCCGAGTGATATTTCATGAGTATATATATTACAGTTTAAAAATCGGCCAAGTGAAAATTTTCTACTTTGCAGCCCCATCGATACTAACTACATGTATCCATTGTGTCTCTGACAGTACAAATCTACCCTCATAAATGTTCCATAGGCTGTCGGGACTCGCGGGACATGTCACGCTGTCCCCCACCTGCGCATGCGCGGGGACCAAGAGAACAGCAAGTTGCAAATCTCTTCCGAGTCATTTAACCTATGACCCGAATACTACATGCACCTCGTCGTTTTCAACAAAATGAAAGGGGTCATCATCGAGAGCTCACGGGGCGCATTCGTATAGCAGTACTCAACGCGGGCCAGCCATTTGCTCCTCGAGAGGATCATCGAGCAAAAAAAACCAACGGTTCAGACCCGAGAGATTGCGTAGACTCATATTTTTAAATGAGGCTCCGCCGAGCGAAGAAAAGAAATGCGAATACTGGTATCCGAAGAACGACCAGTGCTTCATAGGTATTGGACCCAGGTTTTCACCACTGATGTCATCAACGTCAATGTGATAACCGACTGGTGGAGTCTAATCTAAGGACCAGATAACTACATGTAGCTGAGCCGAGTAAGTGTAATTTCCAGACCAGGACTCCCGCTTATTCCACAGCCTCTGCCTAACGTTACCAAACATTCTCCGAAATTGGGACCGGCTCAAGGTCTATAGCTATCTTGGAACCATGGGCCGTCGTCCCACGTTACTGGCGTGTCATCCGATCCGTGAAAGAAAAAATAGAAGAAGAGCACGAGAAGGCAACAACATACCAACCTAAGCTGAGAACGAAGAAGACCGTTGCCAAAGAACTGGGTATGTGTCACATTACAGTCATCCAATCCAACCCTCCGATCATTTACTCTGGTAACAAACCTGAGCTCTTCCTTTCTACCTTAGTACGCGTACGACTAATGATTACATGTAATTAAGGGTACATAACTAAAATTTGTAACCCCCAAACGCTTACCTCATACCGTATTGACTCGAGTCACTGCCATAGGTACAAATGTTACACAAGACGTCGAAATTGCCATCTTGGGCAGTATGTCTCGGGCTCAGCTGCTCAGCTACGGATGCCTGTGTGACAGCTTCCTAAGGCGGTAGTGCTAATCCACATGCAGAATAGATTAATAACGGAGAAAGTGCATCTCATATAGGAAGCACTTCCTGTCATCCAAAAGTAGAGTAGCACACTCCCGCATAGGCCACGAATGATATCTGGTGATCCTGTATCATTTCGCACTTCTCATACAAATGCACATATGCACATATGTACAATACCCTCTAGTTCTCAACCTAACAACAACAACAACGACGACAACAACAACATCATCATCATCATCATGACCACAATGGGAGGGCGCGACTCTGCCTGCAGGCAAGAGGAAAAAATACCCTCAGACTACATATGTGAACGTCGATATCGAGAAGAGAACTGTCTCGCTGACTGTACATGGAGAGTACATACAGTTAGATAGAGTACGAGTGCTCCAACGGCATACCTATAAGCGCTACAAGAAACAAGGCAAATAACTACCTGCATTACAAGGACTGCGCGATCACTGTCTACAAAGCGGTTCGAGGTCATGATGTAATTCAGCAGGAGAATTACTGTACGCTTCCACTAGCTCCCGGCGTTCTTATCCTTTGTTCCTAGCTCTGAAGAATTTCAAGGCCCATGCGCAGCTAGGATCGAGATATATATTATGCCTCATGTTATTGGAGGCTTTCGGGCTTGCGTCAATGTTGTATCGGTTGATTGATACATACATATATGTAGTTTAGTCTGCAGTAGACATGCTCGGAGACATATCTACAGCATGTACTGAACTAGAATATGTAAAGCACAGCTGCGTTGATAAGGATCAGAGGACAATGCTATTTATAAGATCACACCTGCTCTGCCTCAAAGACAAAGCTACTGTAAGATCCAATCACTACTATCACGATTTTGGTTAGCTTGATTAACGAGGAGTTCATATCATATTTTCGCCATGAATCACGAGTTAGATCCCTGATTATGTATAATAGACCGTAACCGCTGAAATAGTACACTTATGCGCTCTAAATGTAGGTGCATCAAACTAGAACTCGGGTCAGATAAATTATGCTCCACCCCTTCAAGGCTGACCTCCACAATTCAAAATGTCCAAAGTATCTACATAGAATTACCAAGGCACCCCCCCCTCGCCCCCCGCCTAAGCAAGTGTCAAGCAGCAGAGGACTGGTAATTTGAGCTGTCACTGCTCCTCCACACTGGAGATGTGGCTTCAGGTAAACTAGCGATTGGGAGATCCCTGGTACACCTGGTCCCGTGGTAACAAGCCAAAATTACAATTCTCGACTTATATGGTGACACGTCCACCATTTCCCACTAGAAAAGTACAGAAACCAGTCTCAGGATGAATCTGGCTTCCCTCTCTTTTTTGGTACCTGCTTGAAAAACAAAAACCCCTACCCCCCTGCATAAGGGAGAGCCTTCCATTTAAGAATAGGCATTGACTGTAAGATCCAGAGGAGATACCTTGAGTGGGCTGATATATAAGCCCCGGTAGTTGAGGGTATCTGCAGGAGTCCGTCCGTGCGCAATGTATGTGAGTGTGGGGAGCTTATCGATACGCGCGCACCCCGGATCTCCGGTTGGAAAAACGTGGGGGGAAGGGTGCGTGGGGAAAGACGGCTGTTCCAGATTCGCAATTTAGTGGGATTTGACTGCTTTTGATCGAACGTAAAAAATGATGCTAGGCGCGCTAGATTCGTACTCCAGCGTAAGCGGCATATCAGTTAGCGCTTATGTGAAAAAAAGTTCCACAAGAAAATATCTTATCACCCGTTGAGTATTGTGCACCGCATCTTCGACATGTTGCTTCCGCTTCGCGCCCAAATGTTCCTATTCCAATGCGGGTTTTGCTCGTGACCTTGAAGTAAAACTCCAGTCGAGGGCCCCTGCCCGTCTCTGTGCCATAATTGCACAGAAAAACATGCGAATGAACGGAGATCTTCATTCTCAGGAGAATTAATTCGGTGAGGTGCATTGCCGCGCCGGACCGTTCAACGATGTCCCGCAATGCACGCCCAAGCCAGTGGAGACGAGCCACGGTTCCTGGCCTCTTTCCCCCGAGTGTGCCAGTTGGCACGCTGCCCCTTGCCGTGCCGTTTGAAAGAGTAACTATCTCGTTTCGGTCTGCCTCTCAGCAATTGGCCCCCCACTGAGGACGTGAAGCACCACAACAGCTTTTGTTCATGCTGGTTACCTATTCGAATGTCGAGTTGAAGCCCACCTCTCACCAGCCAACCGCAAGAGGTTGCCGGTTATCAACGGTGTAGCCTAGTAGGCGGATGCTAGGTAGATAGCCTTACATATCTTGGCCTATCACAGGAGTGATGGTATTGTGTTGACATGTTTCAGTCCGAGGATCCATGGGAATGAACGTGGTCGTATCTAGGGGCTCTTGGCAGGGATGTCTTTGTAGATCCTTAGACTAGAGGCGGAATGAGGTCTGCATTTGAGATAGCATGAGTGCGAAGGCTCTGTAGCTTCCACGACGCAGGTTGTGCGATCCATTATTCTCTGGGGCATCTTGCGCATAGGGTGCTGTATCACGACTTTAAGCTTCGTGGTGATGCTGATGCTCATTGTAACAGTGACAGCTCCCGAGAACCAGGTATCAGAGTCTGCCTCGAGTGTCAAGTGGAGTACGCCTGAATACACTTTTAGAGCGGATGTATACAATAGAGTATTATAGTTGTCGTTCAATTACCCTCGCCCATTGTCGGCCCGTGCCGTGAGAGCTCAAGTCTAGACCTGAGGCCGAAGAGCCGTCGTTGATAAATTGGCGGTTATATAGACACACACTACTCTACAGTCTCCCGGTACATATCAGACTAAAAAAAATTCATAAACTACACTTGTATGTTCCAAGAAAAGAGCACACGGAGCTCGGCTTCGGCTATTTTAGAAGCACAATCTTGTTAGTTACTCTACTACAGTTGTGTCTGAAATCGTCGCGATGCTGCTCTCCGGCTCAAGAACCTGTGTACTACCCTCACCACCCACCACCGCTACCACCACCTCTTACTCCACCTCTCTCCATCTCAATGACATAACCCATGAGAGTTAATTGTTTAATCATTTATTTCCTCAATTCCCATCTGTCGTGCACATCATTCACTCTCCTCTTGCCGATGACCGATTCAGTACTTGAACCTATCACGCCTGTATGTGCCAAAACCTTGCTTGCAATTGCAACCATACAACGACACCCCCTCAACCTCTCGATCCCGTCCGATCACCAAGGCGGCAATAACCCTGCTTCTTATTATCCTCCATCGTCGTCAAAATCAAGGTCACACTCGGTCACAAATGCAAACTTCATGCTTGACCGTTTGAGTCTGGACCGTTGACCGTTGCACAATCACAATTTAAACAACTCCATCCACTCAAAACTAGGCATTCACATCTCGAGAGTGAGTGAATCAGTCAGTGATAGCTGCTGTATAATGACGCGCGCGGTTGAACGATGGAGGGGAGAGATATTCTGGAACATCATCTCGAGCTTTCATCTTGCTTGTTTTCTTTCTTTACAGTCTGAGAGGTTGATTTCTGATTCTAAATTTAGGCATATAACTCTTCTCAGCTCATCCCTTCTTCCCAGCGCTTGCGATTAGATTGCTTACTGAAACATCCGCCCATCCCATCCATCGCAGTGCCGCGCCGTTTCTCTCTTGCGTCATGTTAGTCAGTCAGCAAAGACAAGCACAAAGGCAAAGCGAAAAAAACAATTTTAGAGTTGTTGCGCAAACCCCCCCAGGAACCTAGGAATACACAGAGCCTTCGTCTGAACACTTCGCAGCCTCAATCTTATCTTCGTCAGACCATAAGCTTCTATGATCAGATCCCACGCCCTGGTTAACGTTCATTAGGGCATAACGGTACGGTACCGTACCTAGTAGAGCACCCTGTGGCCCGTTCACTCATGAGGCTCGTTTCGTTAGATTGCGAAGGAGGTTCCTTCGGTCCCACAAACATAGCCCTTAGCTCCCGCCGCCCGCTGACCACGAGGACGGGAGATCTCTCTCACTCTCTCCGGGATACTTCGTTTCGTTTCGTTTCACATACCTAGCATGCTTTACTTCTACATAGCTAGTGAGTGGCAAGACTCGGCAAATGTTTTATGTATTTTTTCTTCTCGCTTTCATGTGATGTGAGTCAACTACTGCCAGGGGAAGTGGAGGAGACTTTAGACATCTGCCATCTGAACTTTGTGGGTGTCGAACAAAAACCAACACTGTTGGAAATATCCCAGGGTTTCCAACAGAACCCACCAACAGGGAGAGCACAGAACTGTGACCCTGATGGTCATGAAGCTACATATTCTAGTAAAGCACATATGAATACGGTACATGATACCTTTTTACATGCCATACCCTACCTACATACTCGGTGCCAATCCTGCAGGAATGTATGTACGCACATCCCGTAATCCCCGTCCCACAAGACAAGTCAAGAAGTCCATTTTATTCCCTCGTCACTCAAGCAAGCCCAACAAAAATATTAACGGAACCGGGTAACAAACACGCGCCACAAGATAAGAAAAAAGAGCCCTGTCAAATAATTTGGTGACTTGCACGCTTTATCATGATTTTATCCATGATCCGCCCGGTCGCGTGCGGGCCGAACAAGGCCTTACCTGCCTTCCTACCTGCCCGAGTCCACTCGACGACGCTTTCGCGAACTCGCACGGGTGAGCGGGTAAGTGACCAACAACCTAAAAACTCTCTTCTTCCAGAAGGGTCCCAATTGGTCATTGACCTCCACAGCTAACTAAACTCTGACTGCATAAAATGCGGCTAGACCATCAGAAAAACCCCTCTTCCGCATTCACATTGATTTCCCTAAAGGTTGTAAAACCTCAAATTTTTTGGGGCTGGGTCTCACACGATATGTGTGTAATTTTTTATTTTGGTTTTTCGTAGGTGGCTTGTCGGGGAAACAAGTTTGTTCATCCTACGGACCCCGGGGGGTTGGTGAGACAGAACAAAGGAGGATGGAAAAACTTCTGCGCCGGCCGGCAGGCTGGTTGAGTTGCAAAAAAAACCTCAACCTCAGGATCGGTGGCGGATCCGGAAGTTGGAAGCTCTCAGGAACTGAAGAATCGCCTTACCTAGGTACATATCAATCATTACGGATACGCAGCCTTTATTTATTTTTTTACTTGCAGCCGCAAAAAATAGGCGGGCTGAGCAGCAGCAGAATTATCTAGGGCTCTACAATTGAAATTTGATGTAAGTATACATGTATGTATGTAGGTCTTACTGCCTACATACATGAATTACGAACAGAGTGAGCAGAGTACGGTACCTCCAGCCCAGGTCTTGAAATTGTCTCTCCGTGACGAGACGAAACATATCCGTTCTTACCCTCCGGTGTATGGGAAACAGTCTCCCTCCCTGCCTATCTGCTTGCCTGCATAATGGAAATAAGGTGGTTAGATATCAAAGCCACCCACCTATGACCTACTCTACGTCCCTACGTATGTATGTACCTCCTCCCCAATTGAAAGGTTCCCTCGCATCGCAATCCCCAGGCCCATCATAATACCGCACAATTGGGCTGGTATCCAATCCAATACCGAACCCTTCGGCACGTGCCTGCACTACCGCCAGGCATATAGGTTTGCTTGTGGTGAGGGGGTGGGTGGTGGAAGAGGAGATTGAGAATAAAGGAGGGGTAGAAGCATGGTGCGATACAATGCCATACTCTTAGGGGGGGTACCCTAACCCAGGTTCACCGAGTGAGCGCGCGCGCCTGCTGTGATCTGCTAGCTAGAGCATCTGTCATGAGGCATTAGCATGAGCATGAAGAGGAGGGGTAATGAATTATTTGGAGCATCACCGCAGGTAGCGAGGCGAAACAGATCTAGAAGAGAGATCTCTATCTATCCAAGCTCCGTTTCGCTCGTCCGCCCTCTCCGTCCCCGCATTGAATCAGCTAAATTTGTTGCTCTACCAACAATTAATAACAGAACATGCTTGAAGCGAGGGTGGGGCTACCTGCTACTAGAACTAATATTTGATGCAAACCCCCCTCCTGTGACGCAATGTAAGGGTTCCACGTTTGCATCTCCATTTCACATTTCCCCATCTTCATTTTTGGGTGGGAGGACGTACGGGTCCTCTCGACTCCTACTCCCACCCTTCTGCGCGTCTAAGGGATGGTTGGTTCTTGTGGGGCGGGGTCTACCTCCCTACATACATACACTCAATGCAGGTGGAAGGGTTATGAGGCTCCAACACAGTCCATGATTGGTAGTGGGGACGATCTTGGTATCGGTCCTAAAATACAACTGGGAAAGAAGAAAAAAAACAAGCTGAGAGCAGCGAGTAGCTATCGCGAATAAATGGCATCCAAAGGAAAAAAGGTCTGCAGGGAACGGGAGGCTTCATGAACGCGCGCAGGATAGACTTTGAGGGGCGCAAATGTCATTTCGGACGGAGTGATCGCCGCATATCAGTGCTGGATGGTTTGTTCGTTAACCGAAACCTACGATGCTTCACATTGATTTTCAGGTCAATCAATCATCGGCTTGCCATACAACAAGCAGCATACGGCATATCTATATATCTATCGACATCCGTCTTTACAGCACATAGATAGATAAGTATTTTACTAGGTTATATGAATGGAAGATAAAGGTCGCCAGCGAATGTTCTTTTTTTTTACTTGTTTTTATATAGCAGTAGATGACGTTAATAAAAGGAAATAAACAAATCTCGAATCAATAACTTCTTTCAAAACATAATCCATTACAAGTACAGTCTTTCTCTGTTAAAACTTTTCCGTGAAATCACAAACATCTGTTGTTAGAATAATATTAAACCCTTTAGACCAACCAACCCGCCTCAAGACGTCAAGACATCAAGGATTCCCAAGCCCACAAAACAAGACACCCGCCGACCACGCGATCTCAGAGATTCAAACAAAGATGGAGCAGGGATTTTTTGTGTGTGTTCAGTGTGCTGACGATGACGATGAACGATGATGTGTGCATGCATGCAGGAAGGGTTTCCATGAGGCATGAGGAGGGGTAAAGAATGAGGGGAGAATGAACGGAGCGCGAACTTGCAAAATAAAACACAAAAGAGAATCGTATTATGACAAAAGAAATAAAGCGTGTAACCAGTCACAATATTCTGACAAGCCTGTCAAAACTTGAAGGTCCGAAAATAATCCTCCCCGTACCCCGCGATAATTCACTCATCTCGCCACTGGCGTACGCCGACCATCTTCGACTTCTCCTCCAACCCCAAAAAACAAAAAACAAAACTACAAGTGGTATCTTCGCAAATCAAAAATCAAAAAAGAAAACTAATCCCCCTCCCCCAAAACCAACCAATATATAATAAACCCTAAAGTTTCAATGCATGCCAGAAGATTCAAGGACCCCCTTGTATGCAAATAACTTTTCCAGAAAGAAAGGAATAGTAGAAAATGAAAACCAATGAACAGGACCAAAAATAATCCGATGAAGAAAAGAACCCGATAACTTTTCCCAATACATAAAAGATAAAGATAAAAAAACCCCATCAAGAAAACAAAAAGTTCCCCGCCCACCAACCCACCCGTGTAAGTAGGAAACTAATAATACAGCCGATTGCTTTTGTGGAAATGCTCCCAGCCCATGAAAAACCGAAATGAAAGAAACTTACATAGACCAGAATAGTGATTAAAACATAAGAAGAGTCATAAAGTATAAAAAAAGAAGAGGGTATCGAAAGTGGGTATTAAAAAAGAAAGAAAAAGTTGAATAGGAAATAACGCCTCGAATATCTAAATGTTTAACGAACTGATCCAAAAACTTTTTGTTCAATTCCAGTGAAAAGAACGCCGTGCAAACTTTTGGTTCCTGATTTCCACTTAAGCGTTGGGACTTCGCAGGATATCCTCGCAGTTGACCTCGAACCTCTGACACCAAGTGGCCATGCCCCTCATGAGTCTCTCCGTCCTCTCCCACTCCTTCTCGCCGTTGAACATCGCATCAACAAACTCAGCTCCAGACCGCTTTCCCATCTGGACAGCTGGCTTATCTTGAGGGCCTGGCGAAGCGACGCCTCGGGCGCCCCTCCACATGTAATCCTCGCAATTCCTCAACAAAGACTTCAACTTCTGCCAAAGCCTCTCTCCACTCTCCATAAAGTCGTCCAAGATCTCCCTGTTCTCTGGTGCCTTGATATACCCGAAGAATTCCCTAGCACGCTTCAACTTGGAGC